>PVLC010003040.1:0-103522 GCA_004027655.1 Graphiurus murinus
AAAAAAAAAAAAATACAAGATCAGAAATGAAAGGTTTTGTGACTTTTCGGAGGGTACAGTCGTGTATTGCTATTAAAGCATCAGGAAGCCGAGATTCTCTGGGGGGCAGTGACCTGAGTAACCCCCCATTTCTCACCCCGGTGCCTTGGGCAGATTTGATCCTCTTAAAGAGACATAACCTCTTCTTCTTTTTTTCTTATTCAAGCCATCACATGCCCATGGGATAGATTGCATGATATATGCGGTACTGAGTGAGAGAATTATGGGACTTGTGTGAACTAAAAATGATTGTCCAAATTAATGTTCTGCCTCTTCTCCTATGATGCAGGGAAAGAAGGATCAGGTGATATTTTGATAACTGCTGGAACAAAGAAAGATGGAGGGCTCTGATATGATCAGACCAAGAAGCATTTTGCATGTTTTAATATAATCAGAGCATGAGAATGGTGAGAATTGCTAGTCAACTTTTCATTGCTGTGACCAAAATATCTGACAAGAAAGACTTAGAAGAGGAAAGGTTATGGTCTCAGCAAAAATAAAGAATAATTAGGATTTTATCTAAACTAGAGAACGAAAATAAATGTGTAGGTTACTATAGGATTTAACAGGCATCTGTATCACAAGTAAATACACGAGATTCCAGCACACAAGAAGACTAACAACTAATATATATGAAACACTGTATAGTTTATTAAAAAAATCTATCTATATATAATATAAACTTTTCTTTTACCAACAACCCTTGGAATGAGTTTTATATTGTTATTCTCATTTTAGAGGTGAAGAAATGAGACTCGGGAAAACTTAAATGTCCATCTGGAGGGCACAGAACCAATATTAGTTGGGGTAATCATGCTAGCTGCTGAAACAAACAATCCTCAGAGCAAAGTGATTTAGTAAAATATAGTTAAAATCTAACTATATCATTAAATTATAACCAACATGTTGACAAGGGTTGTGATCGTTTGTGGAGTTGTAGATTTTATTCCTCTTACCTACTTTTTTCTGCTTTGCAATATAATTTTATTACGTTTATAATGTCTGCAATAATTTTACAATTTATAAAGCACTCATAACTTGACAGAAGATCTTGTCACTCTGAGTTTGAGAAGCTAGGCTAGTCCAGGAGCCCCTTCGTCCTGTGCCTCAGGTTACATCATTTCTCATGCGGCACATGGAGGGGCTCCGGAAGGAAAAAGAGGAATTTCAGAAGATGTTTGTCGACCAGCTGGGTGGTTCATAGTGGGAATAAACTGAGACAGTCTTGATTTCTCTTTTATATGGTGTTAATTTTGAAGAAGAATCCTAGCTAAGGGGTGAAAGAGAAGGTAAAGAAGTGAATAGAATTGAAAGATTTAGAGATTAATTTGGAGGGGAAAAATTTCACTAGGATGTATAATTAGATTGCACATACATACATATATATATATATATATATATATATATATATATATATATAGAGAGAGAGAGAGAGAGAGAGAGAGAGAGAGAGAGAGAGAACCATTTGGCTGTGCTCTACTTTAGATGTTTATTGTACCTACTAATGGACAATATATAATTATGAAAAGATATTGTCGAAACAGCACACAAGTATATTGATTTTGTCATCATGAGTACATTATACTGTTGCCTTGGCAAGATAAAAATGAATGGAGTTACAAGATTCTCCATAAATTAGAGTCATTCATTTTCATTTCGAGAAAAAAGTATGCCATATTATTAGCATTTTAATTGGGATCTAGCAGATGAAAATTTTACAAGGTAATAATTATAAAAGAAATTTATTTCTATTGTAACAGTAAACAGGTATAATGGTAGCAATGTTAGCCTCAAGGTAAAATGTTGAAGAGATTAAGCACCATAGAGGAAATGCAGTTTGCAACTGATGTTGATACTTTTTAATTATAAGTATTAAAGGACTTTAATATCTGATGGGTAACACTGCTGAATTTATTATATAATCAGGTTTTTTTATTCAATGGATATTTACTACATACTTACCAAACACAAGGCCCTATCCTGAGTAGCATAGAAAATGAAAGAATTTTAGCATAAGTTTCTTGTTTTCAAGAAAGAGATGGGGCCAAGGGTCTGGCTGAGTGGTAGAGCTCGTGCTCAGCGCGCGTGAGGCCCCAGGTTCGACCCGCAGCATGGCGGGGGGGGGGTGAAGGAGGTGATCAAGGAGACGATAACAGCAGTAGCAGCATCAGCATGTGCTGTACGCCTCCCATGGGTCTCGTCTCGGGCCTCTTGTTTCTCTGGCGCTCAATCCCTGCGTTTCCATGGCATTCCCGTGAGAGGACCATGCTTCTACTTCTGCTTTACCAGAGGAAGAAACAGAAGCTCCAAGTATTTATCCAGCTCTGTCCGAGAATAAGTTCTACAAAAATAAATTTCTACTGAAGGAATACTGCAAGTCCCTCCATCTGTATGTTCCAAATGTGCACATTTTAATCATTTCGGGTGAACCCGTGCTATTCTGTGGGGAATTCTGGAAATCTTTCCTTACTGGATCAGACACGCATGTGTCTTTCAGGTGTTTCGTTTTGTTTGAAGTCAGGGATTTGGGGGCTCTGGCCCCCTGCGCTGAGTGATATCAGATTGACAGGAACTGAAATAGTTAGAATTATGGGAAGTAAGAGTAAATTATCTCTGAATTAAGCCCAGGTGAATTTTCCCATTTTTTAAATAAACTTAATGTATTTATGTATTTTGGCTGTTCTGAGGCCTTTAGTCATTTGTTTGCTTTATTTTATTTATTTATTTATTTTTTTGTGTGGTACTGGGGATTGAACCCAGGGGCATTCTACCTCCAGGCTATGCCCTTAGTCCTATTTTTTATTCTTTATTTTGAAACAGGGTCTCACTAAGTTGCGGAAGGCCTCAGTAAGTAGCTGAGGCTGGCTGGCCGGGAACCTGGATCCTCTAGTCTCAGCCTCCCACGTACTGAGATTACAAGTGTGCTCCACCACGCCCAGCTTGTTTGCTTATTTTTTGGTCTCCCTTTCTCTCTCGTCTTCTTTCTTTGGTTCTAAGCTGTGTTTCGAAGACTTTAGTTGTGGCATAAGAGAAACCATACTGTGACAGGTGTTGTACAAACAAAGCACAAACAATATTTACTTTCTGTGACTTGTTTAGGATTACTGGATTCCGCGTAGTTTATAAATTGTTTAAACTGAAATTGTTAGTGTGGATCGGGAAGCTTTTAATTTTAGCTCCTACGACAAAAATACACACATAAATGCACTCTGTGTTTCCGGGGCGGTTTAAAGTATGTAAATTCTTTCCCAGAATGCCACATGCAATCTCGTGTTGCTTGACAATGGGGAAATGTTCTGCGAAGCTTGCCATTAAGTGGTTCTGTCATTGTGGGAGCATCATAGAGCGCACTTAGACAAAACGAGGTGTTACAACCTCTGGAGATGATATAATCTTCTGGGTCCATCACTGGCCCAGACGTGCTCAATCACTTAGACAAAACGAGGTGTTACAATCCCTGGAGATGATATAATCTTCTGGGTCCATCACTGGCCCAGACGTGCTCAATGATGGCTACATTGTAATGGACAGAGAAAGAATGAGGGAGAAAGGATTCAAACGAAAGCTCTTTGGGTACCATTATCCATCCTCTCTCCATACCCCCTTCTCAATTCCTATCTTCTAGCTACTTCTAGTCTATCTACTTCTATGTGATTAGAATGTTTAGCTTCCAAACACATGTGGGTGGGGAGCTAGTTCTTGGGTCATACCGCACAATGGGACTGTAGTGTACAATGGTATAATTACACATTTCAGAATAAGTAGAGGAAAAGAATCTTACGGTTCCCGGCACATAGAAATGATAACATTTGAAGAGACGAGACGGAAATACTAGTTACCTGATTTGATCATTACCTCTTGTGTATGTGTATTGAACTTTAACAGTGTACCCTATAAGTACAAATGCTATATATTAATACTTTTATTAGTGCATTGCAATTATACATCATAGTGAGACTCAATGTGATTCAAACATACATGCACACAGTTCTTGGAGTATTTCCTTCCACACTCCTCCCCACTCCCTCCTTTTACTTTCCTGTACATGTTAGTGAAATTTCTACCTTCATATATTGCCATCGTACTAGTTGAACTATTTCCATTCTTAATTCTTCTTCTCCTCCCCAAATGCCTCCCTCAATCCCTTTCCACTCACTATTATAAAACTCTCTCTCCATGTTATTTAAAGTCTCTTGTATTTCCTTTTTTTTCTCTAGTTTTCATATATGAGAGAAAAAAATGCAGCCTTTGACTTTCTGAAATTGGCTGATCTCACTTAACATAAAGTTCTCTAGTTCCATCCATTTTCCTGCAAATGACATAATTTTGTTCTTCTTTATGGCTGAATAGAATTCCATTATGTGTATATACCACATTTTCTTAATCAATTCATCTGTTTATGGACATAAAAACAGTAACAAATGCTGGCGAGGATGTGGGGAAATAGAAACTCTTATACACTATTGGTGGGATGACAAATTAGTAAAAACATGGCGGAGATCAATATGGGGGTTCCTCAAAAAACTAGGAATGGTAAATATCAAAATTTTTTAAAAAATTTAAAAACCACTGCCAACATTTTAAAACAAAAAATAAGAGCTGTCATCTAAAAGTTATCTCATAAAAAGTAGCACCAGGACTCAGGACCAAATGCAGAGAAGCTGACCCTCTTCTTAAGGGTAGCATCTGATCAGAGCTACCTTCTATTATCCCTGAAGAACCAGTACTACCCTCACTCCTGAGCAGCTGTGCAAAACTACAGACCAAGCTGCAAAACCCATGAGGAATCATAGAATATTGAACCTATATGCTGTCTGTTGGGAATTTCTGCATCTTTTCATACTGAGGATAGCACTCAGAGTCTGCACATACGTCGTGAATGAGTAATCCTGGAGAGCCGCCTTGTATACATGTCAGCACATAAGTTCTGAACACACAGGGCAGTGGAGAGTTCACCTGTGCTGACTTGATCATGCAACTCTGCTGTGCTTTTGGAAGTATTGCGTTGAAGTCACTGGCATTGTTGTCAATATTCTCCCATTATTTATTACAATGGGCCAAGTGTGAATTAATCATCCTCTCTATGTCACGAGCACTTGCTATAACTCAGTATAAATGGAAATGCTCCCACATTTAGGCGTGTTCAACGGAGCATGGAGCCTTTCTTGTGGGAGTGGGTTTCATATGTTCTGGTTCTTTTCCTTTAGTAGGGTGGATATCACATGCCATGGAGGCTGCAAAAGGAATTGTGCATCAGATTTATGTTGGATGAAATTACCTCTGAAGTCTAGCTGGCTTCTATGCAGGTCCCTGCTCTGTGCCTTACAATGCTGATTTGTCTGCCATTCCCTTACCTTAATCCTTGCCTCTCCCCTTTGAGATGGTTTCTCATTATGTTGGCCACCCTGACCTCAATCTCCTGGGCTTCAGGGATCCTCTCGACTTAGCCTCCCGAGTAGCTGGGACCACAAGTGTGCACACCTATGCGCAGCTCATGCCGGCCATTTTTGCCTCTGCTGAGGTCTTGACCACTTAGTAACCTTCTAATCATTCTTCAAGTGACGTTTCAAAGGCTGATAGTCTCGGGGCACTTCCCACTACAGAACACTTCACGCTCTCCCAGGAAGAGTCAGGTATTTCCTCCATAAGCTGCCTCGGTGCCTTCGAGTGAGCTCTGCTGGGTGCTGGTGCCTCATCCTGTCGTCTGTCTGAGGATTCCCTCTGTAAGCGTCTTGCAAGAAGCATCAGGTGTCATCACATTTATATTCCTGGAATCTAACAGAATGTCTGCAATGGTACAGGTACCTCAGTCAAATGGTTTGAATTTGATTATATTCTTCCAGTGCAGTCAGCCATCCATGCCCTCAGGCTCCGTATCTATGGATTCAACCAAGGATGAAAATATTCAGAAGAAAAATTACATCTACACTGAACACATACAAAATATTCTTCTTAACATTATTCTGTATATAATATAGTATTACAGAAATTTACATAGTATATTGTGTTTGGTATAAGTAATATAAGTAATCCAGATGTTATTTAAAGTCTACAGGAAGATGTGTGTAGATTATATGCAAACACTATACCATTTTATACAAGGGACTTGAGCATGTGGGTGTGTGGGTGTGGGGGAGGGTCTGTCCTGAAACTGTTCCTTCATGGATCCAGGAGATGACCATATGTGATTCAGACTTACCCACATTAGATGATGTGGGCTACACTGCCTTCATGAGAGACCCCCAAATTGTTCAATGTTGAAGAATGTGGACCTTTAGTCTTGCAGTCAACAATGCACAATTAGTTCTCTGCTTTGCCTAAGCAAAGACTTCCCAAAGTCTCTCGTTCATTTTCACATATGGCTTTCTGGTCACTCCGCCCATGACCGTCTTGGCTGTGCAGACCTCCTCCTTCAGGTCCTTGGCCCAGAGTGGTCCACAGCACTTTGACACAATCCTGGTGCCCAGAGCATCATGCCCTGAACAGACCAGTGTGCAAGGGAGGCTGGAGCCTGGGTCCTATCTGTGGGCTGAAGAACTGAGAGCATGCATTCTGATTGACAGTTGGCGTTCTCTGTGACAAGATCCTTCCTCTGGCTGCCACTTTCTACTTTTAAAAGCATGATTGTGTTTCCCATCATTCAGCTTCAAAATATCGCAGTTATGTTTGGCTTCTAACTCTCCTTTCTCGCCTCCCACTAAGAAACTCAGCAGGTCTTTTTCTTTAATTCTGTTTTATTTTATTTTTTGATTAACATGTACTAATTGTACATTAGTGGGATTCGGTATGATATTTCTACCCGTGCATACTACTTGTACTAACCAAATCCAACCTCCTTTGATCTACCCGCCCCCACCACTACCCTTCTCACCCTGTAGAAGTCATTCTCCTACACCCAGGGAAACTGATTTGCTTCCACATACCAGAGAACGTGTGGCACTTGTCTTTCTGTGTCTGGTTTATTTCATTTACCATAATATCACCAACTTCTATTCATTTTGCTGCAAATGACAGAATTCCATTCTTCTTTATGACTGAAATTGTGCATATATGCCACATTTTCTTTATCCGTTTGTCAGTTGATGGGCACTTAGGTTGATTCCATATCTTAGCTATTGTATAGAACTGCAGTAAACTTAGTCATGCAGGTATATTTTCTTATGCTGATTTCTTTTCCTTTGGATATATACCCAGAAACAGGATAGCTGTATACTATGACAAATTAATTTTTAGTTTTTTGAAGAGCCTTCAGACTGTTTTCTTTAATGACCAAACTATTTGATATGCCCACCAGAAGAGTATGAGAGTTCCTTCTTCTCCATACTCTATCTGGAATTTGTTATTTGGGGGGATTTTTTTCATGATAACCATTCTAACTGGGGTGAGATGGTATCTCATTTTGGTTTTGACTTGCATTTCCCTGAAGGCTGATAATATTGAGCACTTCTTCCATATATTTGTTGACCACTTATATTTCCTCTAAGTGTCTATTCAGGTTATTTGCCCATTTTTAAATTGGAATTTGTTTTTATTGTTAAGTATTTCAATTCCTTACATATTTTGGATGCTAATCTTTTGTCAAATAAATAGTTAGCAAAAATGTTCTCTTGCTCTGTAGGTTGACTCTTCAATCTATTGATTGTTTCCTTACCTGTGCAGAAACTTTTTAGTTTGGTGTAATCCTGTTTGTCCAGTTTTGCTTTGGTTTCTTTTGCTTTGGGGATCAGATCCAAAATACCATTGCCTGTTTCTATTGTCTTGAAATGTTCCTTCTTTTCTTTCTTTCTTTTTTTTTTTTTCCTAGAGTTTCAGGTCTTACATTAAGGTCTGACGTAAGTTTCAGGGGTTATATGAGTTAATTTTTGTATAGGGTGAGAGATAGGGGCTGGTCTCCATCTGTATATGGATATCCAACTTTCCAACACCATTTGATGAAGAGCTACCCTTTCTCCAATGCATGCTTTTGGCAACTTTCTCAAA
The DNA here is from genome assembly GCA_004027655.1 of Graphiurus murinus. Taxonomy (NCBI): domain Eukaryota; kingdom Metazoa; phylum Chordata; class Mammalia; order Rodentia; family Gliridae; genus Graphiurus; species Graphiurus murinus. The sequence continues at coordinate 8,020 of PVLC010003040.1, forward strand.
AATCAGGTGGCTATAGATGCATGGATTTATTTCTAGGTTTTCTATTCTGTCCCATTTGTCTCTGTGTCTGATTTTATGCCAGTACCATGCTGTTTTGATTACTATGGCTCTGTAGTATATTTTGTAATAAGATATTGTGATGCCCCAGCTTTTCTTCTCCAAGACTGCTTTGGCTCTTTGGGTCTCTTATGATTCCATATGAATATTAGTGTGTTTTTTTCTAATTCTGTAAAGAAAATTATTGGTACTTTGATGGGATTGCATAGAACATGTAAGTAACTTTGGGTAGCCTTTTCTTTTTTCTTTTTTCTTTTTTTAAATGTGGTACTGGGAATTGAACCCAGGTGCATTCGACCTGTGAGCTATATCCCCCAGTCCTATTTCATTTTTATTTAGAAACAGGGTCTTACTAAGTTGTGGAGGGCCCTAGCTAGATTTCTGAGGCTGGCTGTGAACCTGCAATCCTCCTGTCCCAGCCTCCCAAGTATTGGGATTACAAGCATGCTAGCCACCACACCTGGCTAACTTTGGGTAGTTTTTGACTTGTCAACTCTCCTCAAAAGGACAAGATTGAAAGCAAAGGTAGACCAAGAAAATGGGGGGAGGGGGGGAGATGCAAAGACCATTGACTCAGAGCTTGCTATAGACCAGGAGTCAACCACATCTCTTGCATTTGGCAGACTGGCTGGTAGGCAGAGGAATAGGAAATCTTGAGAATGCAAAAAAGAGGAAGGCTTCAGGTGTGTTCTGTGCAGGCTGTAACCATGGAACCTGGGCAGCTACCTTGTTAGGGATGCACTTCAGCTCGGTGCATTTATTCTAAGTTGGGAGCAGGAAGAGGGGAGGGGGAACAACTAGAGAAGCTGTCAGTTGCAAATCAAGGCCTGGCCATGTGAGGCTGATAGTTACAGAAGTCACAGTCTAGCTTCCTGGATTGTTACTAGAGATATAAATATCTGGCCTCCTGCAAGTCTGACTGACAGCAGGCCCCTTCCTGGACTGTGTATTGTAGACAAAGAGGTTGGTTTCCCAGGTAATTTGCTGTAAGCTGTGAATAAAAATTATATTTTTATATGGTCTGGTGATTATCTGTATATTCAGTCTCTCAAAACAAAGATGTGAATGAAGAATTTACTGGTTTATGTGGAAGAGTGAGGGCAGCAGCGGGTGGGGAGAGGACTAGGGAGCAAACTGGTGTTTAGGTAGAGCTAGACCCTAAGAGGGGCGATGGTGGAAAGAACAGAGAATAAGAAATGATGTCATTCCACACATAACAAGCAGCTACTAAAGTGGCGAGGGGCATTTTCATCCAAGAATAGATCAAGCACTGCAACTATCACAGCGAGCACAGAACTGAAGGCTTTTGATCTTAAAAAAAAAAAAAAAAGGAATGGAAAAGATTCAGAGTATGCTGGGATCTCAAGATGAACAAGCAACCAGGCGTGGTGGCGCACGCTTGTAATCCCAGCATTCGGGAGGCTGAGACCGGAGGATCCGGGTTCACGGCCAGCCTCAGCTACCTAGTGAGGCCCTCTGCAACTTAGTGAGACTCTGTTTCTAAATAAAGAATAAAAAATAGGGCTGGGGGTATAGCTCGGAGGTAGAATGTCCCTGAGTTCAATCCCCAGTACAGCAAAAAAAAAAAAAAAAAAGAACAAGCAACTGGCTAACTGGATAGTAGCTACTCACAGATTACTGTGAGTACTCAAGTACTCACAGCTTACAAGTTTAAGAAGTGTGTGAGCATAGACTTAAAGATGTTGCTAGGTAGCCAGCGGTGGTGGCACAGCCCTGTAATTCCAGTGCTTGGGAGGCTGAGACAGGAGTATTACAGGTTCGAGTCCAGCCTGGGCAACTTAGCGACATCCTGTTTTAAAGTAAAAAATAAAATAGGGCTGGGGGAAAGGTCTGAGGTAGAATGCCACTGGGTTCAATCCCCAATTACTCCCCCACCCCCTACACACACACACACACACACACACACACACACACTGATGTGGCTGGGTAAAGTCACTGCATAATGGGACATCCCAATAAAAACAGTTGTGAAGGAAAGATATTCAGCAGAAACTCTGGGCCTCTATGTGTCCCACAGCACGTGACAACCCCGGCTGTAGATCTAAGCCTGCTCTCTGGTTGCTGCTTTGGGGCGTCATTGCCAGTGCCTTAGCACTCAGCCCAGGTTTCTGCTGGTTTCTGCTTACGGGGCTGTGTCTGCCTCTGGCCGGGCTGCCTCTCGCACCTGTGTAATCCAGGGCCAGCCCGACTCTCCCTCAGTGTCTGTCTCAGAATTCTGACCCCAGTCGTGCTACATCAGCGCACAGGACAAGCGCCACACCACACAGCAGCGGCAGCAGTGCTGGATGCTTGTTCCAATGGTGACTCTGTTCAGGTGCCATTATGGTGGTTAATTAATCTATTCTGTCCTTAAAGAAGAATTCTGAGAATTATGTTTCAGAGCAAATTTTAATTAGCTGTAGAATGATTTACTTTCCTCTATTAATTAATCATATCTGGAGATATTTAAACTATTGGACATAAACTCCTCTGATAAATACCACTGCCCACTTTGGTGCAGTTAATTGAATTTTCAACAAAAATGCCTAGAATTCCTCAGTCTGTCTCTAAGGGTGTGATGTGGGGATTTAATTCCATTCTGTTGGAGAAAACAGTGCAATATCTGTTAGCTTCATTTTCCCCATACAGGTAAGATGAATAGTGTAAAAAGAAAGTAAATGTAGTATTGGGAAAAGAGGATTGTGAGTGTGTTTGTACACTCACAGGCATGTGTGTGTGTGTGTGTGTGTGTGTATGCATGTGTGTATTGCCTTCTCTGACTAACACATGCCATTGTTAGATTTGTCACGAGTCAGTACCATCTTGTGGCCCTAACAGAGACTAAATGAGAAGCCCTCTAATTCTGAATTCTTATTTCTTATACTGATGAAGAACACAGATATGAACTGTATTTATTCAAGGACGTTTCTTTTACTACGTTCATGCATAATATTTTCAATAAACTGAAATGAGGACGTTGAACAAGTTCAGGACCCAAAGCAACATAGGAATGATTATGAGCATCTCAAATCCAGAAATATGGAAAATAAAATAATACCAGGTCACTGGGTATTTTATTTTAAAACAAGTTATCACCAAGTTGTTGAGGTTTGTGCTAAGGTTCTGGGGCTGGCCTCAAGCCTGTTATCTTCCTGTCTCAGCCTCCCAAGTACTAGGATTATAGGCATACATCACTGAGATAAAATAAATAAAATAAGAGATAAATTAAATAAAATAAGATCTTATTTTAAATTTAATAAGAAGTTTATATAGGAAATAATGATGTTTTGGTTTCAAAGAAAATCATTTTATTTCTGAAAGTAAAAATATTCCCCATTTCAAACTTCAGAAGTATCCAATAATAGTTTTTAAAGCATGTAATTTTACCATTTACTGGTGCATTATAGTTTCACGTCATAATGTAGTTCATAATGGAAGTGACATATATGCACACAGCACCTGGGGGGCTTCCCTCTGGCTCCATCCCCATTGCCCCCCCCCCAGGCTCCCCACACACATACTTGGTACTAAGATTGGCAATGGTATGGAAGTGTCTCCTTTGTTGATTACCCCTCTCACCCAGCCCTCCCCTAGACCACGTCCCTGGCTCCACTGGGGTTTCTCCTCCAATATCTGAAGTCCCTCTTACATCCCGATTACTCTCTAGCTTGTGCAAATGCGAGAAAACAGATGACCTTTTTCTGGCTAATCTCACCTCACAAAATGTTCTCCAAGTCCAATCATTTTCCTGCAAATGACATAATTTTGTTCTTCTTGATTGCTGAGTAGAATTCCATTGTGTGCATATCCCATGATTTTGTAATCCATTCATCTGTTGATGGTGTGATGATTCCTCAGAAAATTGAAAGCATGTGATTTAAGAAAATATAATATTGTCATGAGGCTGTCTTCCATGCTATTGCATAGAAGAAAGTGAGGATAGATTTTATAGTGATGAGTGTAGAGAATAATTCATATTCAATACTTGAAATGAAAGAGAATATGATAGTGAAATGTGATTTTCAATTATAGGGAAAGAAAACTTAAGTCACGTGATTATGTTTGACTCTTTTAAGACATTGTGTAATAAGTATATTCACTTGGGCTGACTGACCTAAACAACATTGTTGGTTTCAGTGTTATTAAGCATAGAGAATGTCAGAAATTATCTTAGTATTTTTAGATAAGATAATTTTCATGACTGGTTCATTCTAAGAAAAAATATATTCCCCAACACAAAACTCAGATCTGCAGCACTGATATTGTATCATAAAATAGCTTTTGGTATATTGCCTCTACTCAAGAATGTTTCCAGAATCACTCCAAGTGGTCTGAGAAATGCACAAGAAAGTTGCGTGCCTTTCTAATTCCCTTTGCTCAAGTAGTTGTAGCAGAGAGTAAATAGAACACTGACAACCAATGAAGAAATGAGAGCTTCGTGTACAATCGATAATCACTCCCCACTGCCTACCTTTTGCAGAAGATAGTTTGAACATTAGCAAATTGTAGTGCAGTTTTTCACATTGATGTGCAGACATGCAAAGATAAGCTCTAAGGTAATGTTTATTTCCTAGTCATTCCTTAGAACCCCACATTTTCTGAGTCTTGCTATGAAATAGTCAACTTTTTTTTTTACTGTTCTCTAAATAAGCACTTATAAATATATTTGATTTATACTATTTGGACACATTAATTGCTGTTTGTAAAATATCAAGACAGAAACAAATCACTGACAGTTATTCTATTTTGCAATGATTTAAAAAAGGACAACTATTTTTTCTTGCAAATTCCTGAGGTATCAACATCCAGGATCTAAAACAGAAAAAGGAAGGAAAAAACAAAACCAGTCAGACAACAGAAAAATAAATTATATTTAGGCAAAGTAATGCAAACTGCAGTATTTCCATGGAACATTTATTTTTTTAGCTATTTTGGAGGGTTTAAACCAAGATGGCCTAGACTTCATCAGCTGCCTTTGTGAGTAGCTGAGGCTAACAGCACTTAGGAGAAGCCAATTAAAAGCCATGCTGAATTATTGAGCAATGCTTGACAGAATGACTGCACCCCAAGATTTATGCTGCAGATACTGCTTTAAGAGTACTCGCTAAGATCCTATTGAGGTTGCGATGAACTATAGGCATACGCTCTTCCAAATGGTTATTGTTCAATTATGTGCCTCTCTCCGATTTCATAATCTGTTTAGTGTACATCATTTATAATTCCATGATGTTCAGGTGCTACTAATAAAGGTGGCAGATAAATATTTAATAGACTAGAACAGTATATCCACTGGTAATCTATTTGATAACAGCCCAAACTGTTCTGTGTATGTATATACATTCTTACATATACATTTCTCTGCAAACATTTGGGTGTGGGATAAGAATCCGTGAGTACAGACGGAGGCCCTTGTACCATGTCTGATTATTTAAAATTCATACATGAACCTTATAAATTGTTAAATAAAATATGTCCTTCTGTGCTCATCCTCCGGCCTTGATAAATGTACCTCCAAAATGTCAGGGTAAAAAAAAATGTAAATATTATGTATACTATTTATATATAACTGAAAGTCAGAAAATTATTAATCAAGACTGAGCTTAGTTATTAATACATAAGATTAAGCATTAGGCTGTGGATCAGCAACACTTGCTAGGTAATAAAATAGAGCATAAATAATTCATAAATTATCATATATTTATTTTTAAATGATCATTTTTCTAGCCCTTATTTCAACAAAATCACTAAATATCTTCACACCATTTTTGTCCTAAATATAGGAAAGTCAAATTAGCCAGTTTTCACAGGTCATCATAATTTTTAGACAGTTTTACATTAGTTTCAATTTGAAGAAACTTTACTAAGCTTCAACTAGAATTTTTATAACTATAGTTAGATTAAGGACTCATGTTTATATTAAAGTATTATACAGGGTCATAAATGATAAACTGTCATTAATTTGCAAAATATCTCAAATGTTTTATATAACTCACTGTGGAAAGACACAGCTCTTGTCACCTTTGGAAACAATAGCTTCTGGATCTGTGGAATTATGTAAACAATTGGTCTGTCACAGCTATGCCAATGTGCACAAATTTAATTGCATGATGAACTGTTTACTATTTCAAAATGTTCTTCAGCTTCCACGGTTAGCTCTTGAGATACTTCACAAACTCACAAGTACCTCAAGGATACACAGACTGGAGCATGAATAAGAGAAGAAATGGTCTTTTGGTCGTTGAGAATAATTGTTATTCAAGAACCTATTGTGTCCATGCCTTCTAAGATAAAGAATTCCAAGATCGAGTCTTTCTTTTCTTTCTCTTATTTTAGTAATTTCACTGCTTAAATCCTTCCTTTGCACCAAAGAACTTCCAACTCCCGCCGAAAAATAGCACACCACTTTCAGGCGTTCGGCTGTTGTCTCCTTGCACCTGGAGAACATGGGCAGACAGTGCAAGGAGATGGCTCCCTGAAGCCTGGACAGTTGACTGCAAATGTGTCTGTGAAACATAGGGTGCACCCCAATCTTCTCCTTCTCAATTCTAGGATGCTACAGGTACAGATCTGCACATTGGTCTCCATCTCTCATGCATCCTAAAATTCACAAAAGATGCTGAGGCAAGAACATTCTGAGTGGCTTTACTCTTGGTTTGACAGGTTACACTAGGGTTGCTTCAACTGGGATGTGCCTTGTTTCTTACTTGAAAAGTCACCAGCCGCTGTTAAGGTGAACCTATGATTCTCTCTCCTATAGTTTGATATACTGGAAGTGTAAAGGGTAGTGAAAGGGAACCAAAATATGTCTCTATAAAGTAGTGAGAATTGCAAAGCTTACGACAGTTAACACACAGGGGAGTTCTCTGCATTTCTTCTGTTTGCCTAAATGTGAGACTAATCCTCCTTTAGTAAAGAGAGCCACTTAGCCCAGAGAAGGCACCAGCTCATGCCAGAGAAATCTATAAGAAGACCTACTTCGTTGCTTTCTTTCCACAGTTTTCCCACCTTTGAAAGACTAGAACTACTCTCTTCTTTGTCCTGTCACTTCCCTAAGATTCATTATTCTGTGGCAATGTACTATTTAAGCAAGGCTTCTAAGTCACTGAATCGAGTTACTTTTTTTCCCATGTGATAGGAATGACACCCATTAATAAAATTGTTTTTCTTCTGTTAATCTGTCTTTTATTTCAGCAGAGTGCCTCCACTAACAACTTATGAGGGTTGGGAAAAGAATATTTATTTTTCTCCCCTTAAGAAGCAAATTACTTTGTTTTTTTAAGGTTGACTATCGCTTATCTGAAATGTTTTGCAGAAGAGTTTTGGTTTTGAATTTATTTGAATTTTGGAATACTTGAACATGCATAATGAGATAATCTTGGGGATGGGGCCCAAGTCTAAACACAGAATTAGTTTATGTTTAATTAACATCTTATTCACATAACTCAAATGTAATTTTATAAAAATATTTTTAGCACACCTGCATTTTGACTGCTGTATATTGAAGTCAGGTGTGGAATTTTTCACTTTGAGTATCATGTTGGCACTCAAAAAATTTCTGATTCTGGAGCATTTCAGAGTTTCCGATTAGAGGTTCTCAACCTGTAGATTAAATATAGTTTCAACCCATCTGTCATGCTTTGCTGATGTGGAGACTGCCTCTGTTGAGAAAATCCTTTGGTTTTTTATTGGGCCACCTCTTGTAATGCCGATGGAGCAGGCCAGGGTGGTGTGCTGGGTACAGCTGTTCCTGGCTCTCCATCAGCCAGTGTGGGCCAGTGTCCATGCAGTACCTGCTCATTTCCTCCAGAGTGGTGTCAGTTGCTTAGAGGATTGTTCCTAGGCTGACTTACCATTTGGAAGCCAACAGAGAAATAACTGTGTGTTAATGGGTTGGATGTGGGCATTTGTACTTTTCTGCAGAATAAAGCCATGTATGTAAGCACAGACGAAAAGAGTAACTGCATTACAAGAGTAGAACATTTCCTTCCCGTTGCCTTCTAGTATATGTGCTATTTATCTTTCCCCTTGTTTTCCCATGACAGTCAGGACATATGACCATGACAAGCTTTCTCAGTTATTTTTTGTGAGATATACCAAACTCACAAAGTTAACAATAAGTTATGAATAATGACCAAATAGCTTCTCTTTGGCCTTAAATGTATTTATGTTTCATTTGAATTCAAGCTATTCAATATTAGAGGATTGCCAGTTTTTGAAATGAAAGTAAAGCTCTTTATGAAATTCTGTGTCAGGAGAGTGCAGACACGTGTTCACTATTCCCAATTGAATGTCGTATTGGGAGCCTGAATAAGAATTAGCCAAAGTGGGGTTTTTGCTTGTCAGAACCATTGTTTCCCTCCAAACTTGGCCCCAAATAGAGTTTTCTATGTGCGCATTAAGGCATCAGAGGGACAACTGAGAAAACTGTCAGGGCTGAGTAGATGTGTGAATGGGGAAATACACAGGTGAGCTCATCTTAAATCGAACTGCCCCATTCCATGAGCATAATCTCTTGGCAGTAATGCCCTGCTATTAATCAGCTGGAAAATAACCACCCATTACAAATGTATACAATTTTCTTCTTGTGGTCTTATGTCCTATTTCTCCTTACTTTTCTCTGACAAACAGATTATGAAAATAAGAAGCATAGCTTAAGACAAAAGTTTGCTTAAATATTTCTTATTTTTAATATGAGTGTATGTGGTCATATTAAACCTTTACTTTGAAATGATCATTTGCAATCATTCTTAAGGAGTTACAATCACCTTGAACTAACAGAATATTTGGGAGACTTCTTGTTATGATTCATTCTTGATTTGAGGAGGTTGAAGGATAGTAAGGGGAAATTTTTTATGACACGCTCTTAACCCTTTTCTTATTCTTTATATTCTGGGGAATTTGGCATATTCTGTCAAGAAAACCCTGAGTGATCTCCTTAGTATGATTTCCCCCGAGTCCAAGAACAGACTGGCTCTTAGCTTCCTATCTCCAGACTCCAAGCGCCATAGGAAAATTGGCAAAGCAACCACAGGACCCAGCATCGTCCTTGGCTGTGTGCTTTTCCCAAGGAGTGGCCAATGGAATTAGCCCTCTGACGTCAGCTCTGTGAAGCAAATGAGCTCCCAAGGGGATGTTCTGATGAGAGAAAGTCGAGAGACCCTGACTTGAAACTCACTTGAAAGAATCTAGCCGCAGTCCTTTCAGAAACACGAGTATCATTTTAGTTCCTTTAAAAATCATGGCAATTCCTTGTGCCATTATTCAATGCCCCGCATGGTGCTGAGTGCTTGATTTTTAAAGACAGGACTTCCTTGGAGAGGAAGTCCTAGGACAATGGACACAGCTTAGACGCCCACATTGAGATAGAGCTCTGCCACCCACTGCTGTCGGCCCAAGGCAGATTCAAACTTCCCTGACACTCGGGATCCTGTCTGTCAACTTTAGCTTCTGCACTTGCCCTACAAGACTGTGATGTAGAGGACAAATCCCCAAGCGTGCCAAAGTGCCTCATAAACCGCGAAGTGCTATCCAGATATTGCTTAGGACTTTAGTTAAAATGATCTAGCAAATAAGCACTGGAGTTGAAACTATTGTCCCAATAGTCAGAGCCATTTTTATGGGGGAAAATGATGGTGATCTTTTCCTTAATCCAAAAAGGCATTCTAGAACCTTCTTCTTAATAATGAGGCGCCAATAAAATTATAATTAATGAAGCATTATTTTTGCATGTCCAAACACATATGTACTTTTCTATGCTTGAGAAATTGTCATTCCTCTGGATGTTCTCCTGGAAGTCTGTGTGTACCTCGGTGTGTTTGCCTTGGGTCTGCCATGAGGCCAGAGCATCCATAGCTCATGCTTTTGGGACATTACCAAGACAGAGAAAGAGGAAAACACAAGGCATTTGCCTGCTCAAAGTTTTTTTTGGTACTGAGGATTGAACCCAGGGGTGTTCTGCCTCCAAGCTATATCCCTGGCCCTATTTTATTGTTCATTTTGAAATAAGGTCTCACTAATGTTCTAAGGTCTTACTAAAGTGCTGAGGCTGGCCTTGAACCTGCAATCTTCCTGTCTCAACCTACCAAGTAATGGGATTATAGCTATGTAGCCCTGCTCCTGGCTGCCTGCTGGTAACTTTTAAAATAAGAAGACCAAATAGTAATTCTGTTGAGATATCCCTTCCACCCTCCCAAGCTTACCATGACTCCTCAGTGAGCTGAGTCATGGCAGACATCAAGAATAATGACCTCAGGGTGCAAAGGGGTATACTTTCTTCTCTTCTCCTTCATACTAAGGTTTAGATACCCATTTATCATTTATTTTTCTAATGTTAAAGATTTGGATTCTTGGATTATGATGAAGTGGCAGCTAAGGTATTGGGTTTCTTTGAAGGTAATACATTCCCATTTCTTATGGAAGAAAATGTAGGAATTGTATCAGTAAACTTACTAGATTATGTAATGTGAGTCCTTGTAGATGTTATCTTATTAAATTTTAATAATTCATTAGTTCATTTTTTTTAAACAACAAATGTTTATTTTCTCATCATTTTCCTGGGTCAAAAATTCAGAATGGCTTATCTGGACATTTGTGATTTAGAGCATCTCATGATCGTGCGGAGATAATATTGTCCAAGGCTGGCACGGAGGGTCCATTTCCAAAGTGGCGTCACTCCTATGGCTGTCAACAAGGGTCCTTGTTTACTCTCTACACCGGTCACTCTTTATGGCTGCTTGAGTGTCTTCATGACATGGCCGCTGGATTTGCCCAAAGCCTGACCGGTGGGTGGGGGGACATGGGGGCGGGCAAATACTGTGCCTCATGGGACATAGGAGCAAGTAAGTCAGTCCAGCCCACAGTAAAAGGGAGAGGAATCAGTCATTCGGTCCTTTCTTCCTCTAGTACTACCGACATTTCTTCTACCTCTCTGTTCAGGGGCTCAGGATCTTCAATCTGACATAGTTCATCTGGTCCTGGGAATGCAGGCTGGTGGCTCTGCCTGGCTCAGCCAAGGTCTCTGGGCACATAGGGACAATTGTTTCTGAACCTTTTTAAAAGGGCACCCCACCCCAGAAAGAGCCATCCTCAATGCAAGCCTGTCGTAGCTCTGTTGCCTATGCAGGGGAGCTCATGGTGACATTACCTCGTTCAGGACACTGAGAACAAGACTGTGTTGACCCTCTCGTAGAAACATAAGAATTCTTCAGTCATTGCTGATTCCAAGCCACCCCGTGTGCATGCCTATGTGCAGAGGGCGGGGTGGAGCCTGCAGCACATGGCTTGGCAACAGCCGCCACAACTCTTTCCTGCTGGAAGAAAGAATTCTCACAGGTCATTGCAGAAGAGGCTGAATGTGAGTGCTGTGCATGTAGCTCCATGGCAGAGCTTGCTAAGCACGCACGAGGCCCTGAGTTCCATTCCCAACAACAACACACACACACACACACACACACACACACACACACACACACCACAAATAGAGTCTGAAAGCAAAACAAGAGGATTATTTCAAGGGTTCTTGCCTCAACATGGCAAATGTGGAATCAACGGCTCTGAAAATAAAAATCGCAGAGAAAGAGGCAGGAATCACCCACTGTGAGACTGTCTGAGGTCGGAAGACGGTGAGTGTGCTGCTGGGCTAGTCTTCAAGGCTGCTGCTGGACATTGAGGCAGGCCTATTCATCCATTTCCTCCATTGTGAGTGCCAAGAATAGGCAATCATCAAAGGCAAGGCGCCGTTCCAGGGGCAGCCTCCCTGGTCTGCGAGCAGCGGGTAGGAGCACACAGATCCATCACAGAGATGGAGACATGTGAGGACTGTGTCTTGAAGGTGAGCATCCTGGGGGGTTGCTCCTTCCCTCTTTTCATGGGGTCACACAGCCTTCAAATTCATCCCTTCAGTGCATCACATTATCAGGAATTTCCTGAGTCATGATCAGCACCCACCTCCCTTCAAAGGAGCAATCCTTCAACATACCAGGTGTGTGCACGAGTTCTCTCTCTCTCTGGTTTTCTAAGAAACTAAAAGAATTTTCAAGTTATTTCAAATATTTCTTGAGGGAGGGAAACCCTACTCTAACCCAGGAAGCATTTTAAATTAAAAAAAAAAATAACAAATTCCTAAACACTTTTAACCACTAATATGCCAGGCATGATGCCCCATGCCTATAATCCCAGTACTTAGGAGGCTGAGAGACAGAAGGATTTCTGACAAGTTTGAAGTCAGCCTTAGAAATGTAGCAAGTCCCTCAGTAAATTAGTGAGATTTTGTTTAAAAATAAAAAGATCTAAAGGTGTGGTTTGGAGATAAGTTTAATTACTGGCTTTAATCCCCAGTTAAAAAAATCAAAATATAAATATAAATAAGCACATTAGACATGCCAGAAGTTGGAGTTCAATCAGTGGTAGCTGGAGAATTTCAGAAAGGACAACTTGGTGTGGGGCTGTTACTTTCAAGGCCAGATTTAGAAAATCAATTTAGATCTGAGCACATTTGCATGTTTGAGACTTCAGGTGCAGGTACTAAGCCTGCCCAGCTCACAAGTACAGGTGTCAGTCAGTTCCTCCTAAGAAGCCTTAGGATTCCAGCCAAGGAAAGAGAGCAAAAGGAAAATCCTGAACCTCATGAAAAACGGAGAATCTTTCCCCACCAGACACAGGTGAGATTCTGTTTTGTTTGAAGTTTTACGAGACTTCTTTTTTCCTTTTTCTCTCTAGCTTCTGCATATGAGAAAAAAAAATAAGACATTTGTTTTTCTGAGTCTGCCTTATTTTGCTTAACAGGATGTTCTCCAGTTCCACCCATTTTAATGCAAATGACCTAATTTCATTCTTCCTTGTGACTGAATAGAACACTGTTGTGTATACACACCACGTTTACTTTATCCTTTCACCTGTTGACAGACACCTAGCCTGGGTTCATAATTCGGCTGTTGCGAATTATGCTACTGTAAACATGTGTATGCATGCATTGCAATACTGTATTGACTTAGATTATTTTGGATAAATACCGATGAGTAGTAGAGCTAGATCTTACAGTAATTCCATTTTTATATTTTTGAGGAACCTTCATACTGATTTTCATAGTAGCTGTACTAATCTACAGTCCCACCAACCATGTATAAGGGTTCCTTTTTCCCTCCTCTTCCCACCCTTTATTGTCATTTATATTCTCGTGATTGCCATTCTGACAGGTGAGAGGAAATCTAGCTGTAGTTTTGATTTGCATTTCTGTGATGGCAGGAGATGGTGAACAGTTTTTCATATATTCATTGGCCATTGTACATCTTTTAAGAAGGGTCTGTCTAGTTGACTTGCCCACTATTGAATGGGTTATTTGTGTGTGGGGTGTGCAGGGGTTTTTTAGTTCTGTCCGAAGAGTACCTGGCAAAGATTTTCTCCCATTCTGTAGACTCTGTATCATGCTGTCAATTTTTTCCTTTGCTATGCAGAAGCATTTTACATTTGATTCCATCAAAGGGGGTGATCTTAGAAATGAATGCTGAACGGTGCCTGGTGCACCCCAGATCCCTTTATCGTGGCAAAGCCAGTCTCTTGCCTGAAGGTTTCTTTTTTTTTTTCTGGTACTAGGGATTGAACTCAGGGGCATTCTACCGCCGAGCTATACCCCCAGCCCTATTTTTTATTCTTTATTTTGAAACCGAGTCTCACTAAGTTGTGGAGTGCCTCACTAGGTAGCTGAGGCTGGCCTCGAACCCGGATCCTCTGGTCTCAGCCTCCCGAATGCTGGGATTACAAGCGTGCACCACCACGCCCGGCTTCTTGCCTGAAGGTTTCTATGCAAGCTTGCAGGTCTCTTGCTCTTTGGGGGAAGGAAACAGCCTCTCTGCCCCCGTGTTCCTCCCTTTCCTAGTCCTGTTCTCTCTCAGGACCAAACACAAGATGCCTTCCTTTTGGGCTTTGCTTGTGGGGATTAGATGTGTTGGCTGGAGAAAAGCATTGTTCCCTAAAAACCCACTAAGGAAAAATGTACAGAAAGAGGCTTTCCCTGAGCACTGATAACCCAAGTTAGTCAGCAAGGAAAAGCAGCCACTCTGATTTACTATTGGAACCTTACTGAATTTACTTTACAAAAGACACATTCCAGCCTTTTTCCTTTCTTCTCTTTATCTAAGAAAATTGTGGGAAATGCTATCCATTTTCATGGGTAAAGAGTCCCCTCCAAGGGACAGTCAGTATTTAGTCACACACAAAGACTGTAATTCACCTTTCAAAGACTCGGGAAAGAGCTCCATTGTTTGTCAAGAATGCAGGGCCTGGTGACTTAATTTTAGGCTTTGCTGTTTTGCAGTTAATTAAAAAATAATAGCCAAACTTGTTGCCAAGAAAAGTCAGGAATGTAAAATTCATTTAATTCACTTAAGAACTTTACACTTACAATTTTCAAAATAATAGCTTCCATAATGGATCCTGGAGGTACTTTCTGGAATGAAACCAGATATTTTAATTCACTTGTAAAAGTAATTTCAGGCTCATCCTCCTTGTGCACCAAATAGTAACGAATTTTATACTCAGAGCATATTTCAACTCAGCACAGAGCAAAAAATAAAATCTAAAGCAAATACTCACTAGTTCCTCCAACCATATTTCATATTTTCTATTGTATCCTTAAGTCCAATATGTGTGTGTGTGTGTGTGTGTGTGTGTGTGTGTGTGGTGTGTGTGTGTGTGTGTGTGTGTGTGTGTGTGTGTGTGTGATACCGGGGATTCAACCCAGGGGCATTCTCATTCTACCTCTGGGCTACATTCCCAGCCCTATTTTTTATTCTTTATTTTGAAACAGGGTCTCACAAAGTTGCAGAGGGCATCACTAAGTAGCTGAGGCTGGCTGTGAACCTGCGATCCTCTTGTCTCAGCCTCCCAAGTACTGGGATTACAAACCTGCGGCACCATATCTGGCAAGTCCGATGTCTTCATTCAGAGAAAATTGTAACTTGACGTGTAGTTGAAAGAAACAATATAGAGAGATTCTTGTACCTTTTACCCAATTCCTCCCAATAGAAACATCTTGCAAAGTTTCAATATACTATCTCAATATAGAAATTTATAAGCATACCCAATTCTTGTTACTCTCACTCCCAATTTGAATCCTACAACTTATCTTTTCTCTTTGCAAGAATGTTGTATTGAGGCGGGAGCCCAGCCGGGGCCTTGAAATTATTCTTGGTTAGAAACATAAAAATAAAAATGGAAAGAACAAAAACTCCTTCACAGTCCCCCCTCCCTGCCCCCTTCATCTGTTAACAAGCAGACAGATCAAAAGATAAAAAACAGAACAAGCCCCCTCAGATATAAACAAGGCAGCTTCCTCCATAGACAGTTCAGGAAATAGGAGCCAGCATGGCCACCACCCATCAATATAAACAAGGTAGAGTCACCTAGGCATCTTGGAGATAAGATACAAGACTGATCTATAAAGAGCATGCCATATGGGTTAATGGCCATTCAGCTTTGGTATCTTGCTTATGCAGCTACCTTACTGCTCTCTCCCCTCTGCAATTAAGTGACCAAATATATCAAGAACTTGTCATTTTAGTGCTTGGGGGCTCAGATCCTTAGCTTTTGCTTTCTGAGCCTTCATGGTAAATAAAGTAGTCTGCTTTTCCAACTCTGGTCGTGGTGTTCCTTTATCTCTGGGGACCAAGCATCCTGCAACAGTACAAATGAAATTATGTCACTTGTAACCTTTTGGAGTTGACTTTTTTTCCCTTTGAACAAAATTATCTGGAGATTCTACAAAGTTGTTGCATATATCGATAGTTTGCTCTTTTTTATTCCTGAGTAGTATTCTAGCGTCTGGATGTACCCCACAGTTTGTTTACCATTCGTCTGTTGAAAAACACTAGGGTAGTTTCTCATTTTTAACTATTATGAATATGGCTGCTATAAACACTTACGAACATTTGCATGAACAGACTTTGTGCATTTCCTGGAATAAATTCCCCAGAATGTAATTGCTAGGTCTTATGAAAGTTGCATGTTTAGTTTTATAAGAAATTGCCAAATTATTTTCAAGAGTGGCCATGCCATTTTACATGTCCACCATTTCACATGTAATATATGACTGATTTGGCTTCTTTGCATACTCACCAAGTACTGCCATTCTGGCTATCTTGTATTTTAGCCATTCTAACAGGTATATAGTGATATCTTGTGGTTTTCATTTGCATTTTCCTAATGCTTTATGATACTGAATATCTTTTCATGTTCTTCTTGCCATGGGAATGTCCTCCTAGATGAACCATCTCTTTGTGTTTGCCTAATTTCTAACTAGATTATTTATTTTCCTACCATTGAGTTTGGAACATTCTTTTTATTCCCAGATACTTGTCCTTTTTAGTATGCGGTTTGTAAATATTTTCTCCTAAATCATAGCTTGTCTTCATCCCCTTACCCTCTTTGAATTTTTTAAATTTTTTCAACCTAATTTATTAATTTTCTTTTATGGATCATGCCTTTGGTGCCCAATCTAAGAACCCTTTCCTAGTTCTAGATCAAAAACATTTTCTCTTATACTTTTTTCTGAAAGTTTCATCACTATAGGTTTTGCATTTAATACTAAAATCTGTTTTGAGTTGACTTATATGGAAATGTGATGTTTATGTTAAGGTTCTTTTTTTTTTTTTTGCCTATAGGTGTCTGATTGTCCAGCTCAATTTTTGAACAAGTTGTTGTTTATTGAGTTTCTTTTGTACTTTTTTCAAAAGTTAGTTGGGCATATAACTGCTCAGTTATGCAGTTCCCAATTCTCTAACCTGCAGAGACTGTTACATAATAGATATGTTTGTTTGCTTGTTTGTTTGTTTTTAAATCAGCTGGGATATTTGTGCTGTTCTGTATTGTGTGTCATCAGTCTCTGTGTTTACCCCTTTCCAGTACCACCAAATCTTGATTAGAGTTGCTCGGTGTCTTGAAATTGAGTAGACTGATTCCTTTCACTTCATTTTTTCTCATCAAAATTATGTTTTATCTATTCTAATTTCTTTGCTTTTCCAAACTCATTGTAGAATGATCTCATCTTTATACACAAATAATTTTGCTGGGATTTTTATACAGACTTTGTTAGAAACTGTATGTCGATTCAGGAAAAGCTGACAACATGGTATATCTTTTCATTTATTCAAGTATTTTATTTCTTTCACCAGCATCTCACAGTTTTCGTCATACAGGTCTGTACATTGCGCTAGATATACAAGTATTTCATTTGATCTGAGTGACTGTAAAAATGTAATAATGCTAGTGTCAATGTCCAGGTGTTCGTTGCTAAAATGTAGAAATAGAATTGAGTTTTATACATGGTCTTGTGTCCTGAAATTGATTGCTTGGACTCAGAAAGGTTTTGTTTTGCAGATTCCTTGGGAATTTCAATGTTAAATGATCATGTCCCCTGCAAATAGGGACAAAACTGATTTTTTGTGGATACTCTTTATGGACTTGAGGAAGTTCTCCTCTATTCCTTTTTTTCTGGGTTTTTCCAAAGTATAAATGGACATTGAATTTTCACCAGATGCTTCTAGTGCATCCTGTGATATGATCAGGTGATTGTCCTTAGACTGTTCAAGTAGATTACATTGATTTTCAAGTATTGAGATAACTTTGTATCTCTGAAATAAACTCCATTTATTATGGTTCGTAGGTTTTTTGTTTTGTTTTTGCAGTACTGGGGATGGAACACAGGGGCATTCTACCTCTGAGTTACACCTCCAGTCTTGTTTTTTATTCTTTATTTTGAAGCAGGGTCTCACTAGGTTGCGGAGGGCCTCACTAAGTAGCTGAGGCTGGCCGAGAACCTGGATTCTCCTGTCTCAGCCTCCCAAGTACTGAGATTACAAGGGTGCGCCACCACACCCGGCCGGTTTATAGTTTTTAAAATATATTACTTAATTCTATTTGCCAATATCGTGTTGAGGGTTTTTCAGGCTATGTTTTTGTGGGATATTGGCCTGTAGTTTTATATATTATTTTTACTATCACTGTCTAGCTTTGGTATCAGGGTAATACTAGCTTTATAAATGAACTAGGAAGTAATCTCTTCTGTTTTTGTCTTGGAAGAAACTGTATAGAACTGATATTAATTCTTTAGACCAGCCAATGAAACTATCTGGAGAGGGGCCTGGAGTTTTCTGTTTGGAGAGTTTTTAAATTATGGATTCAATTTCTTTCATAGTTACAGGGTTATTCAACTTATCTGTTTAATAGTATGAGTTATAGTAGTTTGTTCTTCAAGGAAATGGTCAATTTCATGTTAGTGTTTATATTTATCTGTATAAATTATTTGTACCATTATCCTTTACCTATTTGTCTGTGGGGTGTGTTGTCATGTCACCTGTTTCATTCCTGATACTAGTAATTTGTCTTTTCTGGGTAGAGATGTAGCTTCATGATAGAGCACTTGCCTAATAATTTGTCTTCTCTCCTTTCTACTCTGTCAGTTTTGATGGAGGTTTTTCAGTTCTGTCAATCCTCTAAAAAAGTCAACTATTTTTTTTTGTTTTTTTTATTGTTTTCTAGTTTTCATTGATTTCTGCTTTAATCTTTATTACTTCCCTTCTTCTGCTTGCTTGGGTTCATTTGTGCTTCTTTTTCTAGGTTCTTGGGGTGAAAGCATAAATTACTTATTTGAGACTTTTCTTCTTTCCTGACACGAATCTTTAGTACTATAAATTTCCCTCTCAGCACTGCTTTAACTGTGTCCTATAAATTTGGAAATGTACTTTTCATTCAGTTCCACTTTATTTCCCTTGAAATGTCCCCTTCGATCCATGAAATATTTAGTGTTATTGCTTAGTTTCCATGTGCTTGGAAATGTCCTTGTCTTCCTACTAGTGATTTCTGATCCATTCCATTGTTTTCAGAGAATATACTCACTAATGCCACCAACTGCCATTTTTTCCATCATCTTTTAAAATCCAAATAATTTACCACAAGATCTTTTATTAGAAGAAGGAACAAGTGTAAAATTATAAATGTTCAATACTTTTTTCAAAAGTTACTGTAAAATAAAAATATAAGTGAAGTTATATATGTTTTATCCTTTCATCTGCTTAAAATATGAGAAAAATTCTATATGGTATTAGGCCAAACATTATATGTTTTGTCTATTAAAATCATAGTGTTTTAATCAAGCTAAATATATTTATTTCTATCTCAATAAGAAGCTGGAAAACCTTGTTGATTTTTTGGAAAATATTTTGTTTTAGGCCATTTCTCCTCTCCCCAAAAAACCTTTGTGTACTTTTTTTTTTATTTATTTGTGTAGATGGGTATTTAGAGAGTTGAACAATAATTTTTGTTTAATATATTGATTTGGCTCTGTCATAATTAACTTGATAAGGCTAATCTGGACTGATACTTGTGAAATAAAATACTCAAAAAATATTAATTTATTCTTGATTTGTTTATATCTGAATTTAAACAGCCCATTTATTACAATTATCATCAAAATAACATTTACATCTAAATTTTGTGGTTTGAAACATTGGCTCATTAAAATACTCCATGCGCAGGACACTAAGAAAGGGGAGTCTGAACTCTTGGATCCGTTAAACTTTCTTCAAAGTCTTCTATCTATTTGCCTCATTATGTCTTCAAACTTATTTCCTCTATCCACTTTCATCACTATTTCATAACACTAATGCATGATCTCCACCTCCTGATTTTCTCATTTCTCCCAGTTTGGTTTCTCATTCTGAGAACTCCCTCCAGGCCTTCTCTACCATCCTCATGAAGCCTTAATAGGAAATTCATCTTCTCTAGGAACTTCTCTGTAATTCTCTATAATGCCACCTAAGTAGTAAATTTCAAAATAACGATTCCTATTTTTATCAGATGTGGTGCCTTTCCTTCAGGCTGCCAGCACTGCTCAAGATATCACCACCTTCCCAGTGCCATCTCCCCCAGGTGCCTTATGAGTAATTGTTGGTTTCCCTGGACGATGGGGTCAGGGAAGGAACACTGGGAAGAACCTTGGAATACAAATGACATCTCACCTGCTGGACACTTGACGGACAAGATCTGGTGACTGGTCGTCCTCAGTAGATGACAGCAAGAAAGTCAATTCACTGCAGATTCTTCCCGTCCACAGCACCCAAGGGGCTTTGTGCTTTCTTACTTTCTCCCTTCTGGTTATAGGCATGTTCAGTCTTTTAGCCTGTGACTCAAAACATAGGAAATATATTCTCCTAGCGTCCTTTGGCACTTTTTTTTTTTTTAATCTCTTGGACACCTACTCTGACTACTTAATAGCTGAGTATCTGCAGCTTTGCCTTTGCTTCTGGTTCTATGGTCAGCGACTCGTGTCTCTTAATGCCACTTGGAAAGATAAAGCCTTTGGATACAAGTAGGAAAATTCCTACAAAACCAAGTGAAAATATTACCTAACCACATTTTCATAGTGAACCTCTTTAATTCAGTCCCCCATTACCCCTTAAGAAGTCAAAGCAAAAGGATTTAATTACTACGTCTCTCTCATTCTCTGTTTGTTGATCTGTCTTCATACCTAATCAAGAAGATCACTTATGATGATTCACGGTAAAAATCTATCTACAGAATATATGTGTCTCATCCTATCTATTATGATATGTGTTCGTGCTGCTAAGATGAGCTGCCAGACACCACGCCATCCATACAAGGAAGCAGAGATGGTTCCGGCATGGTCTCTCTCCCCATGCTGTTGAGCTCCAGACAGAAGGGAAGGGGAGGGAGACATGAATTTCTGTGATGGAAAGGAGCGATGAATGACAGGGAAGAGACAAAAGCTACTAAGAGAAGTCATAGAAAGAGGAGATCTTTTCCATTTGAGGACATCAGAGAATATTTCCTGGAGGAGTGGATTTTAAGGATTGTGCTTTAATAAGACTGAGACACGTGACTATGGGGAATAAGTATTTCACAGTAAAGAAA
This sequence comes from Graphiurus murinus, assembly GCA_004027655.1. NCBI lineage: Eukaryota > Metazoa > Chordata > Mammalia > Rodentia > Gliridae > Graphiurus > Graphiurus murinus. The sequence goes on from PVLC010003040.1 coordinate 28,999, forward strand.
CATTGAATCATTCTTTTCATACCTATTAATTGGGCACCTGCTATGTGCTAGAAGCAGGGACGAAGGAGCGGGAATAATATACTTTAAAAGCTTTTAAATAATTTGGTGTGGTTAGAGCTTTGGGCTGATTGAAATCATGATGGAAAATAAGCAGTGAAAGTTGTGAATGTGTAAATGAGGATCATTGAAATCAGCAAAAGGCACTCACTGCTTTGACCCTTTGTAGGGTATGTTTCCTGGATTTCAAGTTTTTTTGGTTAGTGGTTTGTCTTCTAAGTATATTGCCAAGAAAAATAGAACAAAATTGCTCAATGGAGCATAAATACTAATTATCTGTCTTCTCCTGACTAGCTTACAAATGGGGTAGATTTATTGATCATATGTATTCAGTTTATGTTTGAGTGTTTTACTTAATGTTTTATTCCATTTTTATTATTTTGCACTCCACGAATCTATTAAGCCTTTGATTAAATAGCATTAAATTAAAATTGCATTTCATAGGCTGCTTATCTGCTATAACAGAGAAATTTAAAATAATGGTGGTGTAGATAAGTAAATGTGTATTTCTTTTCATGCAAAAGTCGGGACGAGCTGTCCAGAGCTGGTAAGAGATGAACTATTATCACGAGGGATCCTTAGACCTTCTTGCCTGACATCCTCGTGACACACCTGCCATCTCATGTGAAGGTGATTGCTCTGGCCATCAGAAACAAACCAGGGTTCCAGCTGGCATGAGGGGAAAAGCGAAAGGTGGGGCATATCCTTTCCCTTTAAGGAAAAATTGCACATATTGCTTCTGTTTTTATCCCACTACTTAGAAGTCAGTCACATAGCCACTTTCAGTTGCTGAAGCTAGAGAAGCTTCCAAATAGGATCTGTGGCTGAATGTCCATTTGACCAAATGAAATGAGGCATCCAATTGTTAGAAGAAAAAGTGTGGATTGATAATATTGTGCAGGAGCTAATGGTTTCCGTCACAGTGGCCTGTTAAGATTATAAACAAGGCATTTCATCAATGAAGGCCTTTTGTATCTTTCCCACCCCCGATTTGCCATTACTGGTTTCTTCCTTGTGGAGAAAACAAAGGCAGATATCTCCCAGAAGCCCACTGTAAGAATCTAATTTCAGAGAAGATTTGGAGATGAATCACGCATAAATAAAAATACCATTGCTGATCTGTGGAGACAGGAAAATGGAAGTGACAATTTTAAGTAAAAAGAAACTCCCTAAAACTACATAGGTTCAAAGGAGACCCTGAGAATAGGGAATTCCAGGAGGACTGCTAACGTGACGTCAGCAATTTTCTCACTCACTACAGCTTTTGTTTTCGACTGAGATATCTGTGCGTTTATGAAGGTAGACAGATGTTCATAAGAAAGAACAGAAGTACATTGGAAAAGAAAGAACAATACCTAGCAGTTGAGAAGTTTGGGTTCTTATTTAAGTTTTCATATATTTAGTTGTGTGACCCTGAAGATAGTGTTAACTTTATTTCTTCACCTGTAAATTAAGGATGTTGAGTTAGATATATCAGTAACAGAAACGTTGAAGGCCTATTTTTTGCTGAACGACCTCCTAGACTTGTCAGTAAATGCTTGAAGAAGCTCCTGGTTTCTTAGGTCGGGGCTTGGGACTGGTATAGACCAGTGAGCAGGCCACTGTGACATTCTGATCAATGCAGTAACAAGAAGTGCCAGGTGCTTGGGGAGCAATCTCAGAAGGGCTCTGAATTCAGACTAAGGAGGAAAAGACCTCTACAAAAAAAAAAAAAATTATAAAACATTGAAAAAAGAAACCTAAGAAGACCTTAGAAGATGGAAAGACCTTCCATGCTCTTAGAGAGGCAGAATAAATACCATCAAAATGACCATTCTTCCAAAAGTGATCTACAGATTCAATGTGATGCCCATTAAATTACCAAGGTCATTCCTTACAGACATAGAAAAATCAGTCCTTAAATTCATTTGGAACAATGAAAAACCCAGAATGGCCAAAGTAGTTCTTAGCATAAGAACCACGCAGGAGGCATCACAATACCTGACTTCAAACTATACTACAAAGGCACAGTAATAAAAACAGCATGGCACTAGCACAAAAACAGAGACACATAGAAGACTCAGAAACAAATCCACACTTACAGCCAATTGATTTTGACAAAGCGGCTGGAAAACAGATAGCCTCTTTAACAAATGGTGTTGGCAAAGTTGGCTAACCATATGCAGAAAAATGGAATAAACCTCACTTTCTCACCCTGCACAAGAATCAATTCAACATGGATCAAAGACTGGAAATCAGAACAGAGACCTTGCAGCTACTTGAAGAGGGCATAGGTCCAACACTTCAACACCTAGGCACAGATAAAAACTTTCTCAACAAGACCCCAAAAGCACAAGCTACTCAAAAGAAGATCAATACATGGGATTGCATTAAACTGAAGAACTTCTGTGCAGCAAAGGAAACTATCAGGAACCTCAAGAGAGAGCCCACAGAGCGGGAGAAAATTTTTGCTAGCTACTCCTCCAATAGAGGACTAATATCTAGAATATACAGAAAACTCAAGAAACTCACTCCTAAGAAAACAAATAATCCAATCAGAAAATGGGCAAGTGAGCTAAATAGACACTTCACAAAAGAAGAAATACAAATGGCCAATAAATGTAAGGAAAAATGTTCAACAATCATTAGCAATCAGAGAGATGCAAATCAAAACTACCTTGAGATTTCACCTAACCCCAATTAGAATGACAATCAGTAAAAACACAAACAACAACAAATGCTGGGGAGGGTGTGGTGAATTGGGAACTCAAATACATTGCTGGTAGGATTGCAAATTAGTGCAACCACTTTGGAAAACAGTATGGAGGATCCTCAGATGAATGGGAATGAACCTACCATATGATCCAGCAATACCACTTCTGGGTATCTACCCAAAAGAATTGGAACCAAACTACCAAACTTGCATGCATATCTATGTTTATAGCTGCACAATTCACAATTGCCAAACTATGGAAAGAGCCAAGATGTTCATCACCAGATGAATGGATTACAAAACTATGGGATATGTACACAATAGAATTTTACTCAGCCATAAAGAAGAACAACATCATGTCATTTGCAGAGAAATGGATGGAACTGGAAAACATTATGCTAAGTGAGACTAGTCACTCACGAAAAGTCACTCTCTCTAATATGCAGAAGCTAGGGAGAAAATGGGTCATAGTAGGGACTCTAGACAAAGAAAGAGAAACTATAGATGAGCAAAGAAGGTGACCTACCTAAGGGTGATGGGAGGAGGGGGAAGAGGGAACCTCCCTAAGGCATATGATATACAGACACAAAAAAATCAAAGTCAATCACTAAGCCGAACATGAGAAGGAGGGAGGGTGGAGAGTCTGGGGTGGGAATTGGGGAAGGGTTAAATGAGTGCTGCGTGCATGTATGCCTCTATCAGCTTGTACCTCGTTAAGATGTATGATTACAATGCACCAATAAAAAATAAAAATAAAAACTTCAACTGATCTACAGTCCATACTCTATTGTATAGGTTTTATAGCATCTTTTCTCCTTTAAGACAGGATTCAGTCCAGGACCACAATTTTCATTTAGTCTTTGTGTCTCTTCAGTTCTCAGCAATCTGAAATAGATTTATTTCTCTTTCATGACATTGACATTTTGGAGAATGCTGGTCAGTTATTTAATAGAACAGTTTTCAGAATGGATTTATCTGGCTCTGTTAATTTTAATAAGTAGGTGCTAATTAATACCTGCTGGGATAAAATAGAGGGTAAAGATATTCCTGCCAGCCTGAGGAGCACAAGACAAAGAGACCAGGAGATCATGTGTAACAGGAGAGAAAATGGAAGAGGTTTGGTGAACTGTTTATCACGCCTAGACTTAAAGGGGAAAGGGAGAAAAGGGAGACGGAAGGGGAGACAGTGTCAGGTGCTGAAGGGTTTAGAGCGTGAATTTGATTCTGGGGCAACAGGAATCACTGATGAATGTCCTTTAAGGATGTACTGTTTTTTTCTAGGCAGAGTGATATATGCTTGTAATCCTAGTACTTGGGAGGCTGAAAAAGGAGGCTCACAGGTTCAAGGACAGTCTTAGCAATTTAGGGAGACCCTCAGCAACCTAGAGAGACTCTGTTTCAAAGCAAAAAATAGACTAGGAGTATAAAGGTGAAGCACCCTTGGGTTCAACCTCTGGTACCTAGCAAAAAATAATAATATTTTTTTTATTTCTAAGAAGCATAATGTTCTAAAGATCATTAGAACCCAGATCTAATGGAGGTCAGCCCAGTGGGTACGAGAGTTCTGTTGAAATGATTATGCACTAGACTACTGTAAAAATCAGTGTAAAAAAAATAGAATATACTAAGAGGAATAGCTCGGCAATTTAATGTGAAGAGCAAAGAACAGAGAGGGCAAGAGTGACTGCTGGAATTCTGTCGTGTGTGCTGAACATCAGGTGCAGAGTCCACTAAGACTAGGGTCATGGGGCAGTAGCTCTGTGGGAGAAAAGGCCGGGAGCCATCTTGGATACGGCGCATTTGCGGTGCCCACGGGGTACCCACGGGGGGCTGCTGTCTGCCAGGACCTTAGGAGAGAGATCTGTGAGAAGAGGCTGAATTAGGCATGGTTCCTGTTGAAACCTTGAGATGCAGGAGCTTGCCCAGGAGAGGGAGTTCAAGGGCAACCAGACAGAATGGTGCGATGGTGTAACCACCTCCGTGGCCCAGCCAAGGTTGGAGAGCCGTGAGTTCATGAACATCAACAGTCGACAGGTGACGTTCCCAGCAGAGTGTTACAGTCCAGTGTGTGAGAGGCGAGGAGGACAGATCGACTGCACGGGGCTGGAGTGTGGCCAGGCGAGTGACCCAGAGCAAACCGACAGGAGGTGAAAGCACCGGCAGGTGGGCGGATGAAATGATAGATGGCAGACCGCAAGCTGCACAGGAGGAAAAGTGAGTGCCAGGGCCTGGAAGCCCCCATGGACGGCACGATAGACGCAGTACTGTACGGGAGTGAAAACAAAGGAATCCCATAAAGGAGATGGGAATCGGAGGCTGGGATGTCTTTAGCACCAGAATTTCTTTAGCATGCTCTCAGGAGGGAAACAATACTGGCCTGTTCTCCAGGGTGCCTCGCTGAATATGGGTGACGAGTTGCCTCTGTCTGAAGGGTTCCAAGACGAGAGTGAGATTCATGAAGGAAGGATGGGGGCCCCAATAGAAACGGCGACCCAGTGGAGAAGAACTTCATAGGGAATAGAGTCTGGAGAAAGTAAATGTTGGCAAGAGAAAGACAGAATAGGCGCAACAGCGGGGACGGCTGAGCATCGTGAGGCCAAAAGTCCAGGAGGATTATGTTTTTATTTAAGAATAGTGATGAGAGGCGGTCCAAGAGGACGTGTCTCACTCTTCTCATTGACACTTTGCTAACAGAGGCAAAAATAGTAAGCCTTATAATGTCAGAAAAAAGATAAAATAAGAACGAGATTATTAAATGCTTACATAATTAAGTTTTAAAATGTTTATTTGAATGTGTGTATGGCCAAGGAATAATATTAGAAGTGGTGGGGAAAGAAGGGCAGCCGAACTGTGCTCAGCCAAGAAGATGGAAGGCGGGGAGAAGGTCCAAAACATGCTGTTCACATATAACTATTCAAATTTGAATTTTAATTGTTATTAAAATTCAGTTCCTTGGAGCACTACGTTTCAAGTACTCAATATCTCCAGGTAGTGATAGCTACCATATTGGATAGCACAGACATGGGACATTTCTGCTTTGCAAAAAATACTGCTGAACAGCATTGTTCCACAAAGGGAATCCTAAGAAGAAAACGTTGGTCCTGATGTTCCTGGGGTAAGGATTTCTAGAAACTTCATTGGGGAATCTAGAAGCAGGAAGATTGCAGAGTGTCCTACATCTTCCAAATTAGCAGAAAAAGTCATTTTGCTTGTTGGAGTTGAAGCAAATACAGTCACATATGACTGTGGTCCCATAAAACTTTACCACCTAGAGATGTCATAGCCACCTTAGTTTGTATAAGTGTAATCTATGATGTTTGCACAACCATGAAATCAGCTAACGATGCATTTCTTGGAAAGGGTCTCCCTTGTTATGTGATGTACAGCTATATGCATTGACTTTACAGGAAGATGTATTTAAATTTATATGTTCCTTGAGTATGCCACTTAGCATACCTAATTTTTAGACTTATCTAAAGTGGGTATAATAATGCCTCACAATGGCGTTCTGGATTACATTATAAATATTTTATAAAATTATTTAACTTATAAGCACAGCCGTCTATAAACATTTAGAATAGTCCTGGTAACATCAGGGAAGTAAGCCTAAAGGGATTCCAGCAATTATTCTTTCTAGTCAACCACACCTAGTACTCCCCTCAAATCACTGAAAGAAAAAAATCTGACTTGTTTATTCATTCATGAACATTTTTTTATCCCTCTCCTCCTAATACAAATAGAACTCTTTCTTATACCAATTAGACATCAAAATTTTAAAGTATTAAGCCGGGCGTGGTGGTGCACGCTTGCAATCCCAGGACTTGGGAGGCTGAGACAGGAGGATCAGGGTTCGCGGCCAGGCTCAGCTACTTCATGAGGCCCACCGCAACTTAGTGAGACCCTGTTTCCAAATAAAGAATAAAAAACAGGACTAGAGTGTAGCTAGGAGGTAGAATGCCCCTGGGTTCAATCCCCAGTAACACACACACACACACACACACACACACACACAATTAAAGTATAATTAATGGTGGATGAATCAGACATGGCACACAACTGTAATCCCAGTACTTGGGAGGCTAAGACAGGAAGATCTCCATTTGCACACACAAAAAAAATCATAGTAGGTATAACATTTAGCATAAATGAGTGTGAAGTATTCAGTCAAGAAACATAAACAAGTGGATTCATTCTCCTTTCTGTGGCCGCGAGGCTAGAGGGCTTGGGCAAAGACAGGTGAGGACAAGGAGATCCAGAAGATGCTTGGAGAAAGTAGCTCCACGAGTCACAGTCATGTTCCCAGGAGGATGTATTCACCTCCTGCAGAACGGAGATGAGTCAAAGCTACGTGCATATTTGTCAGAAAGCTGCACATGTGGGCTGAGAAACTTTATAGTTTATAAACATTGAAAAGAGTGGTAGGATGATTTCATTTAAGTAAATGTTTATTGGGACATTATTTTACTTTGCTAGTCAGGATGTCCTTGTAGGTAGTGATTCAACTTCAAGTATAGAGACACAGCAAAGAAGAGGAACTATACTTGAGATAAAAAGAATTAGTTCCTAAAACAATTAAAAATGGCATATAAGGAATCAATACATGGTACAAAAGATGATGGAACTTTTTTTTTCAATGGTCTAGAAACAATTCAATTGGGAAAAGATATTTTCAGAGTTGGAACAATTGGTACTAAGAAAACTAGACTTCCATATGAAAAGTCCAAATTTCTTTGAATTACTATTTAAGGTACTAGAACTAAATTAAGTCAACATAGATCATAGAGTTAAATGGAAATAGTAACCTCTAAAACATTCAGAAGAAAAAAAAAACAGAAGAAAAACTTTGAGATCTAGGACTAAGATTTAAGTTCTTACATTTGATACCAAAATCATGGTTCATAAAGGGAAATTTCATAACTTGAACTACATCAAATTAAGAACCTTTACCATGTGGAAGACCCTGTTAAAAGAATGAAAGTACAGCCAGGGTTGGTGGCGCACACTTGTAATCCCAGTACTTGGGAGGCTGAGACAGGAGGATCTGGGTTCTTAGCTAGCCTCAGCTACTTAGTGAGGCCCTCTGCAACTTAGTGAGACCCTATTTCAAAATAAAGAATAAAAAATAGGACTGGGGATGTGGCTCAAGGTAGAATGCCCCTGGGTTCAATCCTCAGTAACACACACACACACACACACACACACACAAAGAATGAAAGTACAATTAGAGATGTGGGGAGAAAGTATTTGCAAACCATGTAGCCAACAAATGAGTAATACCTAGTAGATATAAAAACTCCCAAACTCAATAGCTGAAAAAACAAAGCTGTGATCCTCCTGTCTCAACCTCCCAAGTACTGGGATCACAGGCCTGCACCACGGTGCCCAGTTTGTAATTCAGCCTCTTGATAGCTGTAGTGCATACCTGAACCTAAACAGGCCATAAACTTGTATAGAACTTAACACAAACACACAAATACACAAATAAAGACAAGTGAAATGGAAAATCTACATAGGACTGGTGGATGATATCATTTCAATATTCTGTAATAGTTTTTCCAAAAGTTACCATTGGGGAAAACCAGGCAATGTGTACAAGAGATCTCTGTATTTTTCTCACAACTCAGTGTGAATAAACAGTTAATTCCATAAAATTTTCAGTAAGAGATACTGAAGAAAATTGTTACCTTTGCTGCTTCCTATAATCGGGACTATGAACTCCTCGGTTAAATTGGTTTACTAGAAAGGCCGAAACTGGAAAAGGGATCCAAGGAGGCCCTGGCAGAGCACTGACAGCGTCGGCAAGTGGAGCTTCCTCTGCCCAAGCAAGTCACAGCACAGCGGGGAGCAGACACAGGGCCACCGAGCAGCAAGGGTAGACACCCTCCACAGGGCGCTGAAGACCACAGGGGAGAGCGCCTTCGTTCAGCTGCCCGTGGCAGGCCTTCCAGAGGGCTTCCAGGAGCAAAGGAAGGCAGAGAAGGAATCATCAAGCAAAATAGAGAGGTGGGAGCACAGGCGCAATGGCACACACCTGGTATCTCAGTACGTGGGAGGCTGAGACAGGAGGATTGCAGGTTTGAGGTCAGCTGCAGCAACTGTGCAAGGTCCTGTTTCAAAATAAATAAAATAAGAGGGCTAGGGGTGTTGTAGCTCGGAGGGAGAATGCCCCCAGTTTCAATCCCCAGTTCCACTGAGGACATATAATTATTTTTTAAAGAATTGAAGTTAGGTAGGTTAAATTTTCTTTTTATTTTCCTTGCATACTGGACAGTAAAAAAAAAAAAAAAAAAAAAAAAAAAGAAATCTAGAGGCTAAAATGACTAAAAATGCCTCCATGATTTAGCTTAAAGAAAAGAAAAAAGAAAAGTTGAATAGTTGATTATGTTAATAACACTGTGGGTTTTCCTCATTTTGCTGTCCAGAGTCATCTAAAATCTATTGAGTTTAATCTGTAGATTCTGGTTTAGATTTGTTCTGAAACAGTCTGTTCTAGCACAATTTAATTTCATGGTCAAACGAGGATAATTATTCCAGAAAGCTTTCAGCCATGAGCCTCTTGTGATTTTTTAAAGTTAAAAATGCAGCCATTTCTAAACCTATTCTGTGGTTTTTAGGTGTGAATGCAAGAAAGTTTGTGCCTGTGTTCACTTGGACTTTGGTTTTGGTTTTGTTTTCAATTGGAAAAAAATAGAAATATCCATGTAAAACAGAAGACTAGCCCAGTATATTTCTGTTGACTTAGGTCATTACACAGGTTTCTCAAGTTGGCTAAAGGTAATACCTATAATTTACACCATGTCCAACCTATGATAAAATCTTCATCTTTTTCAAAGTTTACTACATGAGACTTTTAAGCAATAAGTTTGATATTTGTTTATTTATTGATATTACCAATTGCAATTTAAGTTACAACTGCTTAGTATATTTAGCAAACCAATACCCCCAAACTATGGCTATTTCTAACACCTCAGAAATCCCTATTTTAGCATCATGGTAGCACTGTGGGTAGAATTTAAACAATGTCTCTAAATCATCAAAACTGTACTGATAATGTTGGGTTCCAAGCTTCAAAATGAGTTTTGGTTGGGACACACTAAATTCAAATTATAGCAAAGTAAAATTTTCTTTTCCACTTTTGGATTTAACTTAAATCTTTCTGACAAAACTCTAATCACTAGAATACAAAAGCAAGTTATAACCTCAGACCCTTCTCGTTATTTTCTACTCATAGGTGGGAGCAAGACAAGAAGAATATGAGGCTCAAATTATTGTGGTTAAATGTGAAATCTTTTTATCTCCTCCCTGAGGATAGTTGGCATTTAGATTTTTTAAGTAAAGCAAAGCATTTGACTAGTTTTTTTTTTTCCTATAGAACTTCACATGACACAGTTGTTTGGTTACATTATTCTGCTCCCTTTCTCTGGGTTTATAGCATTTTAATTGCTGTTTTAATCCTGTGTTTTATATAAAGCATCCATAATTCCCTCGGTGGATAGAACCCATAGAAATAAAAAGTGCATTATTATGCTTTTCTCAGTCTGTTAGTGCTTTGATAGATTTCCTAATTCACTCTTCAAAATAAAATTGCTATATACATTGTGTTCCTTTTACAACATTACTATCATGAGTAGGAGGAATATTTCAGGGCAGGATAAACAGTAATTGGCAAGGAGCTATAACATTGATTTGCACAAGCTTCGTGTCCAACCCATTCCGAGGTTGCTATTAGAGTAATGGGTGAAATGAACGAAGTGCTAATTTGCTAAAATTTACTTGAAGAAAAGATCAGAGTGGCATGAGGGCTTTGGAGGCAGTCCCTTGGCAATTTCCTGGCAAGCTCTTTGGCTCCAGTAGAAATAAGTGTATAAGCTATGGAACAAGGGTATAATGTTTGGGCAGAAAAGGCCCAAGATACTGAGAGAAAGCAGGATGCTGTCAAATCAGTAGATAGAGGTATCTACTTATTCTGGTCAAATATCCCATAAGCTAGCTGGCATGAAAGAAATAAAAGTTACAATGAGGGTCAAGTCCATACTCTTCAGTGTCATTCTGCTACACGAAGGGGAATGGTTGAATATCAAAAGCAACTTCAAGGTCACCTCTACCACCAGCCGCCTCCAAAGATTTGATGAGGGAAGGGTCGCCATTAGATCTCACCCTGGGATCCCTGGAATCCTCTGGGAAAGCAATGCATAGAGAACAACCGATCACAGGGGCGGGGAGGCACTTTGCTGGTCTTCATGGATAGAGTTATGAGGGGTTCTGTTAGAGTCTGTTTTCTCCCTTCACAACAGACTGATCCCTGTCCATCACCAATAGTGACAATAACTTGTGGTTGATAGGCAAGTTCCACATGAGCAGTCCAAAAAAATAAGTGTGTCCAAGCAAAGAGCAGACAGGCTTTCAGGACTCAGCCAACGCCAGATGGGAAGTCCATCCTTTGGTTAAAATTCTTCTAAGACCTTGGCTGACTGGTGAACTTGGCAGACCTGATTATTATAGCAATTAAGATTTTAAAATGTGAGTCAAATTATGAGTCAAGCTGTGCCAAATGCTGGCAGACAGATATCCTGAATTTAGGTCAGGGATGTTGTTCTTTGTACCAGAGGTAATTCAATTACTTCCAGCCCCAGGGCTTGCAGGTTCTAACCCCAGGAGACCTGACAATCAGAATAGGTCTTCGCTGGGCTGAAGAAACCCTGGGAGGCCCGTCCTGCCCACGCCCCCATCTTTGGGGCACTGACATTCAACTCCCTGGGACACTGCAATGCTGAGACAAACACCCACCAGGCCCAAATTTGCCTCTGCTGCATTTACTACAAAAGCGTACTGGAGGATTGCCTAGTATTCTGATAAAATGTTGAAGTGGCTCAGATTATAAATATGTCTTTTTGAATGCTTTTATTGGTGCAATGTAATTATACATCATAATTAGATTCGAGGTGATACAAACATGCACGGGCACAGCACTTGGTGTGTTTCTGTCCGTCTACCCTTCTCCGTGTATCCCTCCACATACATGTTAGTGAAATGGTAGGGAAACCTCACATGGACGTAACCTGTTTGAACCATTTCCTTCCTCAATCTTCATTTTCCCCTCCCCCAAATGAGCACCCACTTAAATGGGAAGAGCAGAAAACCCCCAAGATAGACTGATAGTCTATGAAAAAGAGAACATGACTGTCCATTCTAGAAACTCTCAAGGTGTTAATGCACGTGCCCTATTGTCTGTGCTCTCCACCAAGTAAAAACCTAACATAGGAACATTGCTCTGAAAATCTCCAAACTTGGGTAGACCCTCATCATTTACTGTAATTTGAACTAAAAGCAAAAATGTGCCCCATGCAGTCCCTACATCGTGGGACCACAGATTTTGGGTTGTGGAAACCCAAAGCCAAAATGGTCATCTGGAAATTGAAGAAGTCATTCAAAGACAATTTTAAAATTCAAATGAGTGACATCTTACCAGCGTAAGGATTTACCTGATTTCAGATGGACCATTTGAAGCGGACCCTCCAACTTAACAGTGACAAGCCATGAGAAGACTTTACGGTTTTCAAAAGCACATTCAGATCCACTTTGTTTTATTTTGAAAATTCACTGATGAAAGCTCCCTGCCCAAACACCAACATTTCGGAGTGCTAAGACAGTATTTATTGGTTATCAATTTTTTCCATTTTTATTGGTGCATCGTAATCATGCATCATGGGGAAGTTCAGAGCGATAGAGATAGACATTGCACAGCATGTGGTGAGCTCGTCCCCACCCCACCTCTCCTGGCTAGTATCACTGATTCTCAGGCTGTGAAGAAGGGGACACCGCGTCACAGCCCCAGCCTCCACCCTGTCTGTCTCCACTTCTCACTCATCCTCCCTGACCACATGCAGGAGGAACCCGACAAAGCAGATCTCTTTGATTCAGAATTGAAGTCATGACTTATCTGCACAAATCCCATTATCAGAGCTGTAGTAGCACCGATGTGTTTAAAGCAAAGACTCTATGAAGAAGACTTACTCTTGCTAAGCTAGGCAGTGTTAGATGCCAATCGCATTGATTTTGGTTTAAAAAGATGGTTTACAGACTGAGTGGGGGTGTGGGACGACAAGTTTAGCTAAGCCAGCTGAACGTCCTGCTCCTTCCTCCTTTCCTTGGTTTCTTCCTTCTGGACTCACCCCCCACCCTCTAACCCACCAGGATCATCCTTCTTCTTGTCCCCCTCTGCCTTCGTGCCAATGCCGCCATTCCTTACCGCAACCCTCATGTGTATCGGAGCGCACTCAGAGGCACAGCGGTTTGGACTGAATTAAAAGAATAGAAGCATAAAAGAATTCTACAGTTTGTATCTAATGAGTTTCCCTGGTGAAAATTCAATATTAGCTGTAAATCGCAGCCAAAATAGTTCTTAAGGGAATAACGGAAGTATATCAGATTTTAAAGGGACTGCTAATTGAAAGGACTCACTGGCTGGGGAGATTTTAATAAACATTCATATTTTCTGTGGCTTAAGAAATAATGCTGTCAATGCCAGGCGTGGTGGCACAGGCCTGTAATACCAGTACTTGGGAGGCTGAGACAGGAGGATCACAGGTTCAAGGGCAGCCTTAGCAATGTACTGGGATGCTCAGCAACTTAGCTCGACTGTTTCAAAATAAAAAATAAAAAGGGTTGTGGGTGTGTCTCAGAGGTAGAATGCCCCTGGGTTCAACTCCCAGTACCAAATAATAATAATAAAAATAATAATAATAAGGCTCAGAGCAGTTAGTTGGTGGAGAGCTATAGACATGGCTCACAGGCGCTCCAGGCTTTGTTGAAAATATCCTGAGATGGACTGATTTTACTTGTAATAGACTTACCTCTCTTCCTTCGCATGTGAGAGGCACTTGCTTGATGTAGTAAATCTGTAACCAGTATCTTCCAGGAAACCATCATTTTATGAAGACAGTGTAGATAGTGCTCTACATACCACCCACTGGTATTATCCAGAATTGTATTTGTTAAACAAAATGGCTTGTTGCATTTAAACCTTTTTAACTTTAAATATTCCTTACATCCTACTCTTGGTCATATCACTGTACATTTTCCTCTCCCTTTGTTATCCTTTCTTTTCTGGGTCACCTGCCCGTCATTAGCACAGAATGTCCTTCACATCCTACTCCTCTCCTTCATCCAGTTTAGGACAGAAAACATCTGATTTACCAGAAGTCCAGTGTTGTCTCACTAAACTTTGACCTTATCCCTAAGAAAGAAAGAGACCCCAGTGTGGACCTGTGTAAATACCTCAGACAGAACAGCATGATGGGCAGAGACCCTGCGTTCTAAGTCTGGTGCTCCTTGGGTTTGCTAATTTTATGAGACCTTGCTTGGCTCAGGTACAAAGCCAGGGGGCTGCCTGGACAGGCTTTCTAAGGTCATCCTTGAAAAAATATTTGTGGTCTTGTTGCAACAGACTCTTAGACCCCAAATAATATTTCCCACTAATATTTTTACTGGCAGCCCAGCCCAGAGACCCTGCCTGGATCCTGGTGCCTAGATTTGGCTGCTTGCCCACAATAGAAATAAGCAAATGGCGGGAAAGGAAAACTGAATTGTATGCAGTTGGATCCAACTGGGGAGACGCTATCTTCCTTCCAAGCTGGTTTTGAATGAATCTGTTTTCCTGCCAATGTGACTCCTGAGTATTTGTAAAGCAGGCAGTTGGAAGCCTGGGCTTAGGCGGTGACAATATGTGGGTGGGACGGTGCCGGACCTGAAGAGAATAAGCACAACTCCCTTCATCATACTTTAAACAGTATTTTTTATTTTCTCTCTCACTATTCCCTCCCCAGCCCACAGTCACCCCTCCCACATCTGACACCTCTACCACTCTCTAGAATAACAAAATTTCTTTTTATGCCAAAGTATTTATAGACATCTGCCGTAGAAAGTCATAAACTAGAAAAAAAAATTTTTTGATAACCTTTATGTTACTCATTTCTGAAAGATTTGAAATGTTTACCTGAATTACTTGGCATCCTATCATCCATGACCAGTGCCCCAAATAATTACTTTTCTCCAAGGGAGCATTGAGTTTGCATCGAAATGTCTCTGAAATGCTTGTTCATGGGCAAACAAGGAAAAAGCCTTCTCCAATTAGCCATCATTTTTCTAACCTCAGATTTATTTGAGCCTGGGTTTTAGTCTAAGTTCTTTGAGCAAGGTGTTGGTAAATTAAAATATACCCCCACATTTCATCTTCATTAGAAAAATAATTCATACAATATCTGAGAAAGCAGCTTTCATAAAATAGAGACACCATATGAAATATTAACATTGGCTCTGGTATCTTCAGTGAGGTAAGATGGTGTTTACAGTTCAGAGCTCTTGGAGACTTGACCTTGGCTTTCCAGGCACCAAATCACATCTGATCTTAATCTCTCCGTCCATGCTGGGCCCAGGAAGCCACAGAAGCTAAGGTGCCTCGTGGTCACTCTGCTGCCGTGGATGACAGAGGGGCCACTGTGGATAATCTGAGCAGCAGGAGGTCAGGAAAAGCGCCATGTCAGGAAAGTACGATGGAAATTCCCCAGCAGGACAGAGTTGGTGAAAGTCCTCAAGAGGAGATGAGACTCGGGAGTAGAAGTCTGAGACCAAAGAGGATGGATACAATGGACAGGTAGCTGGAGTATCTAGAAAAAATGAAAAACAGATAGGAAGCCAGTTCATGACTATGCAGTACCAGGCACTATTTTGTCCACAGGGACCAAGAAATAATGCAGTCCCTAGAACCAGTATTCAAGCTGGGACTGAAACTGGTGCAAAGCTAGCTTAGGCCATAACACATCAGTGTTAGCTTGGGTTTATATTTCTGTTGACATCAGATCATTTTAGGTTTGGAAACAAGAGACAGGCAGGATCACCATCCTTTTCAAACATCTTCCTTAATTATCCAGACTAGCAGGAATCATTAGCCCATCTCTTCCATTTGATTTACATCATAACACATTGATACCAAAATAGCAGCCAATCCTGAGGTTACTGAAGCCAAAAGTAACGTTGTCAATATCTTTAATATCAATAAACACTAGTTATGAAATGCTGGTTGAGAATGCCTAATTTGAAAACATTTTTAATGCCCACATGATGCCACAAATGGGAAATTTCATACCTGTCCCTGATCTCATGGGACAGGTCACAGTCAAAACAGAGGTGCACTAAAAATGTATAAAAATGAGTACATAGCCTGAAGGTGTGCATGAAGTATACATGAATTTGTTGAAATTTGGGTCTCATCCCCAAGATATCTCTCTATGTATATGCAAATATTCCCAAATCTGAAATACTTCTAGTGCCAAGAATTTCAGATAAGGGATAATCAATCTGTATAGTAAAAATCCAATGAATTTTTCTGTTCACGTCAACAAGAGTTTATTGAACACCTATTATCAACTGGAAGAAATACAAGAGGATTTGATCACACACACACACACACACACACACACATACCACCACCACCAACAACAACAAAACGACAACAATAACTTTGACCTCAGTGCCTCTTGTTTCCTTGGCAATTTGTTCCAACCTCAATCAGAAACTAAAGGACATCTCTTCTTCCATGTCCTCAAAACCAGAGAATACGTCACGTGCAATTTTGATTCAGGCTTACATTACCTTTTTGGCCAATGAGAAACTCAGAAATGGGGACTTATGTTTGCTATTTGGAAATATTTATTGAGAACCTACTCTCTGATATGTTGTAGAGCACGTGGCTGGACTCTTGGGGTGCAAAGATAAGCACAGAATAGTCACTTCCTTGAAACAGCTTGCATTCCAAAAGGAAAGAACCACACAAGGAGTATGTCCACAAAAATGAATGTCTCTTCTCTCATCTCCTAAACTCTACACCAGGACTTCGTACAAGTCAGGGCTTCCAACTTTGCAAGAAAAGAGTTGTAATAAGCTTCTCTATTATCAGATGTGACAAATTTGCAGGATGGAGAATTTGGGGGGGAAATTGGTTTCAACATTAAAATTCAATATTGTAGGATAAGAACGTTCTAGTACACAGTACATTTTGTCAAAGCAGATGCGCAATGTCTCCCAGGAAATTGTAAGTTGTCTGACTCTTGTTCATTTTCTCTTCTTTGTAGCAACTTGCTCTCTCTCTGCAACTATTTTTTTTCCCACGAAAAACCAGTAAGGTCACTGTGACACTATGCTACAGAGAGAGGGGGAAAAGAGAGAGAACTACACTAGGAAAAATTCATAATCAAGTTAGATCAAAGGGACTCTTACATAACCAAATTTTTCTGTGTGTTTTTTTTTTTTAATAAGAAAAATTCAAAAGCAAAACCCAGACTTGTAAGTCTTGACTTCACACTGATAAGAAAGGTAATTTTGCCTTGTGTGATTCTTTGGTGAATTTTAAATAGTTTTAAAGCAGAAAAGCAAAATCATTGTTCTTTGAACCTATCATAAAATGTGTCTAAATTCATTTCATATATCAAATGTGTCACTCTTTTGATACATGCAGTGTTAGAGACCAAAAGACTCATACACCGAAGTCATTTGCCATGTTACGAAAGGCCATTCTGTTATAAGAATAAAAATATGAATTAATCATTCTCTACTTCACAGAAATTCATGTGCAAGAAACTATGATATATGTTGTTGGTCTCCAAAGATGAAGAAGTTGTGATCCCTTCCCTTAAGGAGTTTACTGTCTCCAAGGAGACAGCAGAAACACACTTACCTGTGAAATTCCAGAAATTGGGGTAAATGCTATCAAGTACAATCATCCCTCCATATTTGTGAGTTTTTCATCTGTAGAGTCAACCAACCAGGGATCAAAAATATTTGAAAAACTCATCTATTCTGAACATAGATAGACTTTTTTCTTGTCATTATTCCCTAAATAATATAGTATAACACTTAGAGAGCATACACATTGTGTTAGGTCTGATAAGTAGCCTCGAGATCATTTAAAGTAAACTGGAGGAAGGGCCCAGATTCTGTGCAAATGCTATGCCATCTCACGTGAGGGGCCTGAGCATTCACTGACCTGCGGATACAGCAGAGGTTGTGGAACCAATCCCAAGAGATGTGGAGTGACAACTGTAAACACTTAATACCTGCACACAACGCACTATACCAGAGTATCAAGCACCTGCGTTAGGGGAAAGCTAGCTGCATCTCCTTGAATCTTTGCAATCCTAGGAGGCAAGATATTTATTCTTACTTTAAACATAAATAAAAGTCATTTAACAAGATGGAATTGTTTTTCCTCATTTTTCAAGCAAGGCACTTGTAGAGATGAAATCTGTGTCTCTATGGTTGCATGCCGCATAATCTGTCTCTCTCAGCCGAGCTGTGTGATGAAGAGGAGGTGCATTATTGACAGAGGAGAGCAAAGGTGAGCCTTAGTAGTAGTCATTACGGTTTCTCCCCAATTTCTTGATGGAAGGATGAAATCGACTTCTCCCCATCCTCTCATTTTGCCACTCAGTCTGCTTGTGCATCTCCTGCAGAACACGAGGCTTAATAACCCAGCAGCCCGTGCATTCAGCGGCTTCTATGAGGCTAGTCGGCCTGAAAAGCTTATTACATATTGATCTGAAAAACAGTAGTTGAAAAGCAGTGCTTTACCATTGCAAAACAACATATCTACTAGTCCACTCACTGTATACTTTTTAGTGAAAAAAGAAAAAGCCAAACCACTTGGTTGACTTTTTTTTTAATAAACTCAGGGCCTCCCCTCCTGGACGCAGAAGTTGTCTTGATGACTTGATGTTATGTGGGAGTTGATGGAGTCACCTCGCCCGTAATTTCCTATCCAGGTCAAGGAAAGGGATTTGTGCCCAATGGAAATTAGCTCACTTGCTGACATGTCAACTGACATTAAGCCAATGTGCAGACTGGGGGGTCGGTGACTCTGAGTAGTGGAAATTGGTTATCTTAGAAAAAGGGAAAGTCCTATTAAAATACTAAAATACATATTTATAGTATAAAATATAGTATAGAACATATACATGTACATACACTGTATCTTTCTTTTCTTTTTTTTTTTTTTTTGCAGTACCGGGGATTGAACTCAGGGGCATACTACCTTCGAGCTATACCCCCAGCCCTATTTTTTATTCTTTATTTGGAAACAGGGTCTCACTAAGTTGCAGAGGGCCTCACTAGGTAGCTGAAGCTGGCCACGAACCCGGATCCTCCGGTCTCAGCCTCCCAAATGCTGGGATTACAAGTGTGCGCCACCACGCCCGGCTTTGCACTATATCTTTCTGATTACATCTAAATTATATAATTTTATTTTAATTTAATTATTATTTTGTGATGCTAGAGATCAAATCCAGGGTCTCATGTATGCTAGGCAGGCACTATACCTCTGAGCTACACCCCCAGCCCTTAATTATATCCTGAAAGATTTCATGAACTATGAAAATTCTTTGAGCCAGTACTATGAAGACTCCCAGTCATCTGGCTTCTTTCCACAAAAGTATAGGTATTTTATTCTGATATTTAAATTAGAGATGTTGTTGTCTAAAATTTTAGAGTTGTTTGGGGGAGCATTTTCTTTTTTTCTCCCTTCCTACCCATTGCCTGAATCCATCATGCTTGATCCTGGTGGCATGACATATAACATGTATTAAGATTCAACTCAGTGGTGCCGCTTTCTGTAAAGTGAAACTTGACTTCCTCGTTGGTATGAGACACGTCCTTCTTTATGCCTTCCATGCCAGGCTTCTATCACCGTTTTTAATTTATCTAGGTCTCTCCCTCTAAATTTAAAGTAACCACAACTTGCTTGAATGAAGGCGCCATCAATCATTCTTCTTTCTTCTCTTCAAAATGATACTCTTATCAGGATCTTAAATTTCCAAATCCCTTTCTTTCTGTCATATGCATCTGGCAAAAATCCAAATCCTAGAAAAAAAACAAAAAACAGCTTTTCAGCTGAGCCAGAGCAGATGGGAACGACTGAGCACTCCAGAATGAAACCAACAGCCCAGAGTGAGGCGGTTTAGAAAGGCAACCACAGCCAGGCACGGCGGAGCACACCTGTAATCCCAGTGCTTGGAAGGCTGAGACAGGAGGATCACAGGTTTGATGCCAGCCTAACAACTTAGCAAGGCCCTCAACAACTTAGTGAGACCCTGTTTCAAAGATGAAAGAAATTTTGATCACCCACCTCATGCTCCTCCCAATATTATGTGATTACACTACTGTGTTCGTTCGATCAAGTTACCCTCTGTGTCCAGACTTCCTCCACATTCTTCAAATTGGAGACATCCACCTCCTACATTCCCCAAGAAATTTGGGCCCCCTCCCCTCAGTTTCCCCCATCAAACCTCCACCTTCACCTCCTCTCTTTCTTTGTCCCCAGCTGGGGGGAGGACAAAATGTGCCTTTTATCTAGGAATAGCGCTTCCTCCTGGCTCTTTTTTAATAAGTGCCTATTCCTACCCTTTTCTAAAACATAAACTATGGATTGTCCTTCTTCTGGTTTGTAGATATAAATTATCTGTTTCAACAGATTCTTTCTCAATAGTTTCAAACCAAACCATCTCTCTCAGACCATTAAAATAAACAAAATAGCCAGGCATGGTAGAGGATGCCTAGTACTTGGGAGGCTGAGACAGATGGATCACAGATTTGAAGCCAGCCTTAGCAATTTAGTGAGAACTTGCTTCAAAATAAAAAAGGGCAGGGGTTGTAGCTTAGGGAGAATGCCCCTGGATTCAATCCTCAGTGAAGAGGGAAGGAGGGAGGAAGGGAAGGAAATAAAAAGGACAAAATCTTCATCAACCTATTTGATCTCTAGCTCCTCAGCTCTCCCTGGTCTTCTTCAGGCAATAACTTCTTAAAAATGTTGCCTTTACTCATTGGATGAGTTTCCTAACTTTACCTTCCTCCCAGCCCACCCCTGTTAACTACTTCATCAAAATCCTTCTCACCACTGAGGGAGTCTAGGGGCTCCATGACAGGTAGACAGCGGAAAGGCTTTATTCTATTCTCAAGTTCTTATCTGCTCAGCACTCGGGAGGCAATTGACAGTGGCCTTGGCTTCTATAATACCACACTCTGTTTTCTTCTCTTGCTATTCTCTGATTTCTTTGTAATCTCATTCTTCCCTACCTAGCCATTATATTGATTACCTCAACTATTGAATAGATTTAAAAATATATATAAAGTTAGTGAATGATATAAAACATAATGATTCAGCATACATGAGAGAACCCTTCACCAATTAAAATATATTTTCATGATCTTTGAAATCCCTTCTCAACTTTCCCCAATCCTACTCTGCTTCTCTTCACAGTGATAATCTCTCTTCTGAATGTTATATTCTTTATTCTGACACCATTCTTTGTCATTTTATCACATACTTTTACTCCCAAGCAACTGATTGTGTAACCTATATTTATAAGATTTTGCATAAATAGACTCATATTACACGTAATGTTTATCTTAACTCGCTTTATTTCACTCAGTAGTGTATTTCTAAATCTCATCCATGTTCTTTTTTTTTTCTTTACTGAGAATTGAACTCTGAGCTATAGCCCCTAGCCCACACACCTCACTTTTTGTTTGGAAACAGTCTTGCTAGGTTGCTCACTATGTAGCTAAGGCTGACTTCAAACCTGCCATCCTCCTGTCTCAGGCTCCATGCTCATGTGCCACCATGCCTGCCTTCATCCCTGTTCTTGCTTAGAGATGCAATTCCTTTATCTTCACCCTCATGTAGTAACACTTCATGTTTGTGTACATTTTTGGTTTATCTATTCTACTATTCATGCAAATTTTGCTGTTTCAAGTCATTTGCTAGTAAAAACAGAGTGATATGAGCATTGTTGTAATTTCATCTTTTACAAACATGCAAAAGTTTCCCTATGATACACTTTTCCCTAAAATTACAAGGCTACCAAGTATGAATACTTCTGAATTGGCCTGATATTATCAAATTGTTTTCCAAAGGATTTTAACAATTTGTTTTCCTACCATCAAAAAATAAGAGCTCTCTTTGCTCTATAATACTACCAAACATGATCTAATCAGTTTTTTTTTTTTTAAGTTTTGTTAGTCAGATTTGTGTAAAATAGGTTCTCATAGAGTTCTTAATTTGTACTTCTCTGCTATAGTACATGTTATTTTTAATTATATTTGTATTTAATTTTTGTGCACTGAGTCAGCTATAATTTACTCAATAGGGTCAAATAGAAAAGCCCATTCCTTTATCAGTGTCTGTGCTACCTTAAGGAAACTTTCCTAACCATATCAAACTTTGGAAGCTTTTAGTGTGACTTCCTACACAGCTATTTTACTACCTCACTCATCACATAATCCTTCAAATCATTGGTATATATAACTAATTTCTTCAGTGAGTATTAAAGATTCTTGAAAGTTGAAATCAAATCTTCAATTTCTTTTATATACTTCTTAAAATAGGGATCACATATTTTATGTGCCACAAAATAGATATTAAATAAATGCCTATTCAGGAGATTGGAAAAACTAAAAAGCCCTCATCAAAGGGGAAAATATCAAACATCATTTTAGCACAAAGAATAGCCCACTCAGAAGATGTTACTATTGTGCTATAATCAGAAAGCAAAGCGCAGAAGAGAATTTAACTAATCCTCCCATACATTTTACGTGTATACGTACTTTGAGTTTTATGGATTAAGTTAAATTTTACACACTGCACCAACACCTGGATTGGCTCCGAGGCTTCCTCACCCCAGGATTCCTTCCATTAATCTCTCTGTTTTAAGTATGTAAACAGTGAAGTAGGGAGATAGAGACTTTGATCCCAAATCTTCTATTGAATTGCCATGTAGGCATGAAGGAAAAATTTACTCTAGGATCTTCAGTCTGTTTTAGAGCAAAAAAGAGAAAAACAAATCTTCAATTTCTCCCTTGAATTTGAATATAAATAAAACGTGTTGTAAGTAAACTTTTATATAAACTACCTTTATGTCAACCTTAACCATTATTTTTTCCTTCCTAATTAATTACAAAAGGATTCAAGTAAAGGTGACACTATACAGAACCGGTAGTCACTAAATCTCTTTTGTTTCTTCCCCTCATTGTTATACATAATTGCCTGTCTTCCTGGCCTACAATCTTCTCACTGTCAGGAACAATTTTCTATGTGAGAGACACTAAACAAATAGATTCTATGGGGGAATGTTTACAAAAGAATAAGACCTGATAATTCCTCTCTAAGAAGTTCATATACAGTTGAGGAGGTAAGGCTTGTTCACAGGGAAGAGAAAGTATTATACAAGATGGAATGTTACAAATTTCAAGTCAGTCGCGTAAATGTGCCAGGTTTTACAGAGGAGAAAAAGGATGAGGTGTGGATAGAACCAAATTGTGTGGCCTGTGATTTTGAATACGAGAGCAGAAACATTTTGGGTTTGGCCCTACAGACAACAGAAACCACTGAGGACTTTTGAATTGTGGAATAATCTGAGATGAGTGATTTCTAGGAAGAGAAATACAGAGGAAATGAAACAAGAAGGGAGGAGACCTATTAGGAGTATCCTGAGGTTGTACAGTCAGACTGCGCCCACCTGAGGGAATGCTTAGTACCTGCTGTGGTAGACCCGGCCATGTGTGCTTGATATAAAATCCAATTCTCACAATAACCAAGCATGATCTGTATCTCTGTCTTTATCTTTTAGATAAAAGAAGAATCCCACAGTGGTTATATGATTTGTTTAATGAGACTGTAAACAAAGTCTCTCTGGATCTTAAGACATATTACCCAGAATTCCTTTCAATTGGATTTGGAAGTTGTGAAAGTTAGGTGGATTTGGGTTATGGTCATAGGCTGAAAGATTATATTTGTGCTTCTACACCTAATTAATTTGTACTTTAAGGACAAGAAGGACTATAGAGGTCAGAAAATGGATATGGCCAAAAGCTGATGCACTAGTCATTAGGTGATTTTTAGGAACAGTGAGGAAGTTTGTGAACTTGCTATTTTATGCTAGAAATGCTTTACCAGAGGTGAGCCCTGGGGGGACCAGTAGCCCTACAGGAAAGGAAACACAATCTCTTAACATCACTGAAGTCATATGTAAAAAAAGTCCCATCATTTCTGGCCAAGTGTTTGACTAGTTTGTTCAGATATCAAAGCATCATGTTGCCGAGCATGGTGGCGCATGCTAGTAATCCCAGTACTTGGGAGGCTGAGATAGGAGGACTGCAGGTTCAAGGCTAGCCTCAGCTACTTAGTGAGGCCCTTTGTAACTTAGTAAGACCCTGTTTCAAAATAAAGAATGAAAAATAGGGCAGGGGGTATAGCTTGGAGGTAGAATGCCTCTGGGTTCAATCCTTAGTACTGCAAAAAAAAAAAAAAAAAATCAAGTCAGTAGCACCTGCTGTGGTTTAAGTGTGTCCCCAAGAACCTTATTTGGAACCTTAGTTTCTCAGGTGTTGGTATTTGGAGGTCAGCCATTAAGGGGCGGTTTTAGGTCCTTAAGAGGGATTAGTGATTTTCTCATGAGAGTAAGTTCTTGCTCTTTCAAGACTGGTATTCTGTTATAGCAACCAAAAACTAACAATAAGGGGAGCAAGGGAATCATTAGGACCCCCAGATAAGTCTGCCTAACTTTTCAGCCAGTTGATAGAAGATTCCAGTTGCCAAATTCATATGGGTACCTCTAGCAGCAGAAAATGAGCTTTAGGTCGGAGATGAAAACACAAGTGGATACTGGTTATGGTGTCCACCAAACCTTAGAAAAATTCCATTCTAATTTCTATCAATTGAATTCATCACACGTAGGCTTCGAGACAAAGGCCTGCAGTCTTCCTAGAACAGTACACGAGGAATTAGAAAGGAGTCGCCCACCTTTTCCAGACCATGATATCAATGTCCCAAGGAATGTCACCAGTAACTAAATTACATTTGCAGAATGTCTCAGGTTTTCTGGATTGTCTTCTTAACTTCTCAAATCTGGTCCTTTGGAAAGGGCCATCACTTCAGCATCCTGAAGGTCTCCAATCCCACCGATTTCTATCAAGCCCCCTACCATCATCTCTAACCTGCAGAAACAGTAGCCTCCACCTGTGTTTCCTGCAGTCCAGCCTCCACCCAGGAACACTCAGGTGGGTCCACACTGCGTAGAGAGAAAGAGTGAGTCACTTACTGACACTCCTCCGTCCTGCCTGGCCTCGCCCAGCCCTGGCTCCCGTCTCCTATCTCTCTCAGCAGAGCTACCACGTGGTCTTCCTTCTACTCTTTGAGTGTGCCAAAGAGTAGGCCCTTTGCACCGGTCATTCCCCTGCTTCAGCTCCCTGCCTTGAATCTTCACGGGGTTAGCACCGCCATTTCATTCTGATCTCAGCTTGGATGTCACCTCTACAGAGAACACTTCCCTAGCCATCCACCTGACTTTACCCTACTATCACCTCTAACACACACACACACACACACGCACGCACGCACACACGCGCGCACACACACACACACACACACACACACACGTTGCTTTTCCTCTAGAAATTATTCGTCTCTGGATTATTCCTTGTTCATTCGTTTGTTCATGGCTTCTCCTCTGCTACTTTGCAGCCACTGAGACAAGGGAGGGGCCCTCGCTCTCACACTGCACAGTCTCCTGTGCTTAGAATAGTTCCTAGAACAGGGTGGGCCCTCCGTGAATTCCTGTTGGATGTCCACGATGATCCTGATTCAACTATGACACTGAGTTCCTAACCCTCCTCCAGCCCTGCTTCTGAGCCAGGATCAGAGGCCTCACAGCTGATGTATTTTAAATTAATGAAGAAAAATATGAATGGGGAAAGAATTTAGGGAAAGGGGGGAACTACAGCCCCAAATTAGCTAATAGAGCCTACATAAATATTTACATTGACTAAATTTAGTAAAAGAGGTAGCAAAACAGATAAAAGGGAGCATGATCTCATTTTACATATATTAATGCAATAATTAGAGACCCTAAACACTTAGTCTGCTTACTAGCCTGTGCTTCTTAGACTCTCCAGAGTCTCCTTGCCTCGTTCTTTGTCGAAGATACATTAGGCTTTCCAGAGCTCTATACATGACCAGGCTTTCTGTAATCCACCCACAAAGATCAGTGCTGTTGTTTTATGATCTGAATTATACATGCAAAGTTCTTTTAAAATGACAACTGAAGTAATTTATGTTAAGTACATGCTAGTGTTTGTCTATGGAGGGGGAGAAAGAAATGGAGATTAGGAGAAAGATATTGCAGAGTGTATTTGAAATCTTGAGTTATACTTTTAGGGGCACACTACAGCTTCCTGTGACTAGATTATAAACACCATGGGGTCCAGAAGTCCTCATTAGTGAAGTCTGGCTGTCTCAGTGGCTAGCACAGCAGTATGTATATATTAGACTCACAATGAACAACCATCTCAGTCTGTATGAACTCCACAAAGCAAACAATCCTAAACCTGAGGTGGTTTTCATTGAAACTTAGCATTTTGTGAATGCTTATCTTAAACATTAAGCTTGCTTTTCAGGCCCGACCCATTTCTGTGTGCCACAGTCATATCCGGACCAGCCCTGGCTCAGCAGTGAGTGAGACCACCATCAATACACAGGAATTCTATGGGAAATCGCAGACGGGGAGCCTATTGGGTCTTACCACTGAGAAGGGCCTTTGTGTTCCTACCACAAAAATTTACCTTTCTTAAGAAAAGAAACTCTAGACCCTATAAATGGCAACATTGTGGTTTCTGGAACACAAGCTCTACTCTTGAATTTGACTGTCTTATTAATGATATCATGCTTTTGCTCATAAGTCTTTCTATTTCTCTCATGCTTCCCTTTCACCTTAAGAGAACTTGCATGTGGCTTAGTATGTCTTTAAGGATTTTTGTATATTTCTTTGTCGTGTGTGTGTGTGTGTGTGTGCTGGGGATTGAATCCAGGACATTCTACCTTTGAGTATACCCCCATCCCTTCTTACTGCTTATTTTAAAATCAGTTCTAAGTTGTTCAGTCTGTCCTAAAACCTGCTATCCTCCTATGTGAGCTTCCCAAGTACAGTCATGCACCACTGCACCAGGCTTGTCTTTAGGGTGTTTTATAAGTCAAGGTCATGATTCTCAACTAGTGATTGCACCTGTCAAATATATAATGAAGGTTGCTCAGAAATGCACCAGCCTGTATCTCCTCACTCTTTGTTGACAGTTTACACCTGGTAAGAACAAAAGCATCTGCAAGGGGCAGGTCATATTGAAAATAGAGGGGAGCTAGGCACGGTGGCACACACCTGCAATCCCAGGACTCAGGAGGCTGAGACAGGAGGATTGCAGGTTCAAGGATAGCCTCAGAAACTTAGCAAGACCCTGTTTCATTAATGATGATGATGACAATAATAATAATAATAATAATAATAATAATAATAATAATAATAATAATAATAAAAGAGTCAGGGGTATAGCTTGGAATGCCTCTGGGTTCAATTCCATATATAATTCCCAGTACAAAAAAAATGAGGGTAAAGAAAGATCAGTGAAAGGGAGAAGAAAAAGAAGACAGGAATGAGACAGAATTTTTATGCAGTAGGAGAGACAATAGTAGAATAAATAGGTATTTAATATTAGATATATATGAAGAATGTGACTGTGAAAAGTTTACATGAGCTGGAAATATGTGGGATATATTCACACAGTGGAGTTTAATTCAGCCATAAAGAGGAGAAAAATTATGTCATTTGCAGGAAAATGAACGGAACTAGAGAATACTGCTCAGTGAGATGAGCCAGGCTCAGGAAGTCAAGGGTGTGTATTTTCTCTCATATGTGGAAGCTACAGAGAAAATAGAAAAGGAAAGAAACTTCCAGATGGTAAGGAGTGAGACCAGCAGAATAGTAGATGGGGATCAGAGAGCGAGGAGGGGTGGGAGAAGAGGAGGCTTGGGAAAGGAAACAGACCAATAACATTGTGTCTGTATATGAAGGTGTCACTAACCATCTTACTAGTGTGTACAGGGAGGGAGGAAGGGGTAGAGTCATAGGGTTGGGAAGGAACCACACCAAGAGATGTTGCGTGAATAGATGAATGCATCGCTTTGAATCTCACTGTGATTTATAATCATATTGCATCAATAAAATCCTAAAAATAATAACTAGGTAGATATAAAGAAGATGGATATGAGAGTTTGCATGAGCTGAAAGCATCATTGAGATACTCAGGATGAGGCTTTCCTAAAGTGAGACTTTTTCCTAGCTTTGAATGCTGTGGCCCTTTGGAGAACAAGAAAAGTAGTTTTCTTATTCTTGACAGGAGAAACAGTATTTTCCTCACCATGTTATAAGAAAGTCAAACATGTGATATTTGAGTGTCTTGCTGCCATACCCAATATGAAGTGTCTTCCTTTTGCTTTGAACAGCATGTCTCCTCCATTGTCTCTCTCTATTGCCTGCAAAGAAAAAGTGATTACAGAAATAGGCTGCCTTGGCATGCCCTGGATGGAAAAGCTAATTGAGCAATACGTTAAAAATGTAAAACTTTGTCAGGCATTGCAAAAAGGAATAGTCATGTGGATATGAGGGAGATCTGCTCTTAAAAATAAAAGAATCTGTTTTTAAAAATGCTAGTTTCTCTCCTAAATTTTGTCTTAAAATTTGCATCTTTAATTTGGGCAACTGTTATTTGCCTCATTCCCCCCTCCCATATAATTCTTGATGAGAAAATTAAAACTGTAGATTCACTTATGGCACTTATGGTAAGTATCTTCTCCTGGGTTCTCCAAAAGCAGAGGCTGAGGTAAGAACTAGTGTGTGCACAGTGTAGCTTGGTGGTGGTCTCAGGGAGCAGTAGTGAGAAGCAAGCAGGAAGAGGTGACCAGGCCAGAATTCGTTGAGAAGCTGGGCACCACTGTGGAAAACTGAGGCTGGACCCAGAAAAGGAAGTGAGTAGGTAGCATCTATGCAATGACTCCTCCCAAAGGACCCCTGTCTAAAGGTGCCCCACTGGGTTAACATCTTTATATTTCTACATTTGCTTCAGTCAGCATTTTCAATGCTCTAATGCAAAACACCTAACCACCACGACTTAGAGGAAGGAAGATTTATCTGCTCACAGTTCTGGAGATTTCAGGGGTTCAGTCCAGTTAGGCCAGGTGAAGTCTTAGAGATCAAAGCATGGTGACAGGGAGCAGAGAGAGGGTGCACAAGAGCTCTGCTCTTACATCAGGGAGGCTGAAAGCAAGAGGACAAAGGACTATACATACTCCCATGACCATAGCCCCAACCCCCCCCAGCAACCAAGCCTCACCTCCAACATGGCTGCCTTTCCCCATGAGTCTTGGGGTCTAAATTCAAACCACAACAGCATTGTTTCTGAAAAGTCCTGGGACTTCAGGAGAAAAGGCTGAGGGTGACAAGATGCTATGAGATTACACCTGCACAGTCAATGAACATGCCAGTGGCTGGAATAAAGCTGGACTGAGAGGCTGCGAGGTGGGGTGCAGTACATTGAAGGAACTTTAGTGGTCTCAATCACTGACAGTTGAAGTCAGGGCATCTCAACCTGCTCAAGCCCTCAGTTTTAATTTTAGATATTTGGGTTTATATAGACAATTTTTATAAATGCTCAAGAAAAATCATCCTTGATTATCATTGTGTCTCAAAGTTAAGACTGCTTGGAAAACTTTTAAGATTTTTCAGATAGCTGGTCATAGTTGTGCACACCTGTAATCCCAGTAATTGGGAGGCTGAGACAGGAAGATTGCAAGCTTGAGGCCAGCTTCAGCAATTTAGTGAGAATCTCAGCAACCTAGTGAAACCCTGTTTCAAAAACAAAAAACAAAAAACAAATATATATGTATATATATATATAGATATAGATATATATGAATATAAGAACATATATATTAATGGCTGAGGGCATACCTTGGAGGTAGAATGCCCCCGAGCTCAATACTCAGTATATATATATATATTTTTTCATATATATTATATATATTTTTTCCATATAAAGTTGAGCAATAAATAAATTGAAGTATTTCCTGCAGCCACGGATGGGCAGATAAATGGATTTTATGACCCATAACAGGACTCCCAGCCATGTCTTCTAGAAATCAACATTTGAAAGGCTGCTCTGAACTACATGGCATATCAAATGAAGCACCATACTCTGGAGGCTAGATAATTCTGACACAAAGAGCAATTTAATATAAGACCAAGTGGCAATTTAGGCATGGGCAAATGTTGCATTTTTCTGGACCAGAAGCCTGAGGTTCTGAATATCTTAGGAGGCTGTGGAAGAGGGTCTGGCTGTATCAAGACAGCATGAGCTTTGGAAGCTGCATCCATGGTCAGCTCAACTGTTCACTATGACCTTTATGCATGACCTAGTCCTCCTATGGCAAGAATTGTCTTGGATCAGAGGGAACAAGTAACACCAACTTCATAAGGCTTCTGAGAATATGAAGAAAACATATAAAGCATTTTACCCAGTACCCATGTATAATAGGCAGAAAGTAATTGTCAACTTCCTTTGCTTGATCACGTGCCTTCATTGCAGAAAGCTAAATGTCAGAGCAAACTTGAAACTGCTCGAATACATCTATCCATCTCCCACTTTATTTCCTGAACTGCCCCTCAGCTGCCAATCAAAACTAAGTTGGAAGTCTGGGTCTGGGTGACATGGTGTCTTTTTTTAATGTCAGCAAGTTTTAATTTTAATATACTGGGCTGCGGTAAGACAACAGAAGGATGTAGGCAGTTCTTTGATATTTATGCAGCATGCTAAAAATTGTGTGCTAAATTAAGAAAAGCTGCCCTATAAATTTCAATTAATCTTACACTGGTTTTAATACATCATTATGAATTGCATTTCCACGACCAGCAATAGAAGTTCAGGAAAAGGATGGAAGCATGTGTTAGAAATTTACTGTTATTATTTTCCTCAGCTAAAGCCATCCTCTAAATAAAGCATGAAATTGGTCAGATTTTGCTCTATGTTGTAAAAAAAAAAAAGTAAAATCTTATTGAACACTTATGTTGCTGAATTGAGTCTAAAGCACAATGTAAAATTTCAGTTCATGAATGACCAGAACAGATCAAATTATATCCCAGAAGAATGCATGTGTATGCCCATTCATTCTTGATTGATTTTGTGATTTTAAAGAAAATTGTCTAGGAGGCACTAGTTGATAATAAAATATGATATACCACAAGAGGAAGGTCTGTACAACAGAATACTCAAAGACCAGAACAAGAAATGATTTAAAATCCTTCATTTTTGGCTGCACACATAACTAACTATAAGCTGACAGCCCCCAGAGACGCATGTTCTATTCAGATTATGTGATATATGGTGGTGATAGTGGTTCTCAACACGTGTGTGTGTGTGTGTGTGTGTGTGTGTGTGTGTGAGAGAGAGAGAGAGAGTGTTTGTACATCATATTTCAGTATTCCATTTAGATTAATGCATCTAAGTCTGTAATGAGTTGGACAAGCACATAAGAGAGAGAAAATGCGTATCAGAGAATCCCTACTGTAAACCACTAAGTCCCTAGTTTTCAATTCTCTGCATATTTCAATGAAATTGACACATTTGCCTTAAAATATATTGAAGATCATAATCTAGAGTTTATATATCCTTTATATATGTATATATACATATATATATATATATTCCTACATATGAAAAAATATTTTTGAATGCTCTAATCGTTCACCTGCTACTTTTCTCAAGAGAATAGGATTCTAAAAACATGATATTTATTTCAAAAGTTTTATTTGTTGTTCAATATAAGGTTTTATAGGTGTCCCACATCTGGGACCATGGCACTTAGTAGGTTAAGAAGCTTTTAACATAGTGAGAGAGTTAAGACTAAATAAAACATGAAATACTTTGAGCACAAATCTGTTGCTTTGGCTATTACTCATCAATGTCAGAGCTCCCTAATCAATACCAGAGAGCACGAAAACCAGAGCAGAATCCTTCTCAACATGGTTACCTCCAAAAGATCAGAGTGGGTAACACAATGAAACTTTTTTCTTAATTCATAAAAAAATCATTGGGCGTCAAGACTTTGGTGCTGAGGGAGTGCAGCAGAATCTCAGGAGCCAAGAATCAGTGTGGGAAGACTAGAAGTTAGAAGATTCTTGCCCTAAGCCTGGAGGAATGACACTTGGATACTTCATGAAGGAAGTGGTCACCAAAGAAAGAAGGATTGTGAGCAGGCATAACTGGGAACTAGTCTGCATGGGTTATACCTGTTATCACTGTGCAATGAGATAACCTCTGAGGTCAGAACTGATACTGGACCCTCTGGAGACCTCAGCAAAAGCATCAAGACCCAGTTGCAAAATGGGATCTATTTCGAAATTTTTTAACATGGCGTCAACTTAATGTCAATGGTATTTTTGGAGGACTTATGTCCAGAGGGGTGCTCCTGGAAACCTGTGATGTAACTAAAATACTAATTTGTGTGCCAGACTTTTATTCGAAGGTGATTCCAGGTAGTAGGGTGGGAAAGTAGAAAATGAGCTCTGAACAGTTTGTTTGAAATACTTCTTAAATATTCAAGCAGAGGCAGGAGAAGAAAGTCCATCACCACTCCAGACAGCTGTAACACAAGTCCACTGGAGACTACGGGGCAATCGCCAACACAATTTAGAACTACACACCCCGATGGGCAGAGCACCTGGTGTACTGATTCTCCCGTTCCCATTTGTCATTGGCTGGGGTCTGCTCCCACAGCATTACTCTCCCGTCCTTCCAGGATCCCTTGCCTATGGAGCAAGTGAGACACTCAGCATGTGCCGGGGTCCAGCCCTCGGAGGCAGCGGGGTTGGGGGTCCCTTGATAGGTGGGGATTGAGACGAGGTCGCGAGAATACGCTCACACCAAATGCAGTGAAGAACCGCATCTGTTTTATTGTTTGTCCATAGCAGTTTTATACTATTTTTTTTTAAATGAGGCATATGGAACAGGAATTTTTACAGACTTGTTTTTCCAAAGGTTATCCTCAACCAGTTAAGGTTACAACACGTACATAAAAATTCTTTTCCGTCAGTTAAAGTCTTTACAATTTTGTTTAGCCCCATTAAGCAGTGTTCTATCTTATCTCAGGAAGTTAGAGGGTTCCAGGTGGGACCAGGTAGTAGCTATTTAGATACACTAGCAAAGCTTGTTTCTAGACTAATGCTTGTAATGGGTTAATGCATTGGGTTGTCTCCATCTCAAGGCACTGCTTGTGTGTGTGTGTGTGTGTGTGTGTGTGTGTGTGTGTGTGTGTGTGTGTGGCTAAGAGATCAGTATCTGTCAGGCCACATGTTCCTAAGAAGTTTTCCTTTATAATTAATATAAAGGCAAAACCCAAAGCACCCCAAATTTCCAGAATATAATAATGCAAAGTGGGATATGCCACACATTCCTTCTTTTGGAATCGTCTGCCTTGCAGGACTCCAGCGGACCGAGCCTCGCTCAAGATCCAGCTATTAAGGAGCTGTGCAAGCATGCACCGCATATGAGTGCCAAGAGTTTGGGTGGGGTGAGAACACCTAAGCACACACATGTGGATCAGATATGTTTCTTTCCTCCCTTTCTAGTTAAGCACCAGCCCGTCCATGTCTGGGTCCTCTATAAGGAAGAATTTTCTTCAAGGTAGCTCTGTCATTTTCTCCAGTATGTCCACTGAGAAAAAGTGGCCAAAATGGCACGTAGGTTAGACATCATGGACTTTTATCATCAAGGTAACTTCAAACTCACATCATTCAATGTTCTCCTAAGAGTTTGAAATAACTCTAGTGCCCTCTAGGTGAAGAACAAGCCCTCTTTACCCACTCCTGGCCTTGGAAAGAGAGAGATCTCCTGACCAAGCATCTAGACTTCACTAAGGGAAGCTGGAGTCTCCACCCATGAGGCCACCTAATGCATTTAGGCATGGTGCCTTTGAAGTAAACTGTTCTTTTTATGGGAATCAAACCCACTCCTAGTAAGCATGCACACCAAGCTTATTAGGGTTGAAAGTGTAAGTAAGGGTGATCTCATCTTGTCTTGTAGCTTAAATACTGCAGTATCTCCCAAATACTCACCCCCCTCCCCTTAGACCAAACCTGAACCTAGACGCATATGTACAAGTGCTTACTCAAGATCTCTGCTGAAATATTTAGGAACATTTCAAACTTAAAATGTCCAGAGCTCCCCATCTGTTATTCTGCTCATCTAACTTGCTCCATCTCAGCAGCAAAACCATTTTTCCAATAGCTCAGATCAATCATAGTCTCAATGTGTCCAGTTTTCCTCACACTCCACCTTTGAGGATTACATATATCACATAAGATACACCGGGAAGCAACAACCACTAGCGCTAACTCCAAAATAAACACTCATAATCTCTTTAGTTATCTGCTGCTATCATCCAGGTCGAATCACCATGACTTGCTACGGCTATTGCAACGACCGGAGTCTATCCTTGCTTCCCTTCCTTCTTGGCACAGAACCTGAGAGTCCTCATGGATCCAATAATGCCCCTCTCCATTTTATGCCCTCAAATCTCCACTCCTCTCTCTCATACAATCTGTCCAATGCCCACCAGGCTGCTTATTTGATCAGACCATCCCATTTCCTGTCCTCAGTTCCTCCCCTGCTCACTCTGCTTGAACAATCCCCAACTTTTGAAGCTCCTCTAATAGATGAGACACACCTCACCTCAGGGTCTTGTGCCTCCTGTCCTCTTTGTCTAGAATCTTCTTCCTCAGATTTCAAGTGAAAGGGGCTTGCTTCCTCTCCCTCCTTTGGGAATCCATCTACCCAGTAAATTTCCCTGACCACGTGTTAAATTAATAAGTGCCTCAAAACTCCTCACCCTCTCCCCGACTTATTTCATCCTTGATGCTTAGCGTGAGTTTATAGATTTTTACTTTGCACTTCTTTGTTTGTTGCTTGTCTTCCACTTCTAAGATGTATTTTTTTTTTGACGCTATAGTCCCAGAGTCAAAAGAAGTGTATCTCCAAAGTGGTACTCAATAAATGCTAAATGAATTAATGAATGACTAAATGACAAAGTGAATGCATGAATGAGTGAGTGAGTGAATTAATTAATTAAGGTTGAAAAAAGGAGATGTTCCTAGAGAATTCCTAGGGAAAAACCTTTCTTATTATTTCTTTTAAGACAGGGCCTGACTATGTTACCCAGGCTGGGCTCCAATTCACAATCCTCAACCTCAGCCTCCAGAGTAGCTGGGATCCAGGTCTGCACCACCACACTGGGCTCAGGAAAAGTCTTTGCAACAGCTAACTTAGTAGGTGATCACAGAGGCTTAGACTAAGGTTTCCCGGAAAGGATTCTGCATGGTGCTCCACTGTTTGACCTCAGGACGATCTGACCACTCACCTTGTTCAGCACATTGTGTCTTCACAGTCCAGTTATCAAATTCTTACAGGCGATTGTGGTGTGACTGTTTCCCTTGGGACATTAACACTGGTTGAGAACACAGGTTGCTGGGCCAATAGAGCCAGAAAAGAATCCTGGAGGAAGGTCTTCCCCCTTCCCTGGGGTCATTTCTAGAAGCTTCTCTTGCTATGTATATGTGGGAACCATTCCCCCAAATGTGGGAGTTTCAGGGAAAATGCCACTCCGTCCTGGAAGCTCCTGGGCTTTTGTCCTGCTGGGTTGTATCACAACCTTGGAAACGCTGCTTTGGAATCTTCCAGAGCTCCACCCGTGGACATTAGGTGTCCAGGGTGAAATAGTTCTGGAATGAACTGGCCAATGTGGGCTTGGAACAGCCAGACATTTACTGTTCTTCATTCTGAATCTTGCCCCCCATGGCACAACTCATGGCTTCTGTGGACTGTGAACCCCACTGGGCTCATGCGGTGCCAGGCAGGGGGTGCTCCTACCCACAAGATGGCATTCTTGGTCACAAGCACTAAGATGTTTTAGACCCAATCCACCCAGACCTGGTTCCCCATCTTCCTGTGACACTGTTTTGTCTACTTCTACCAAGATCCAGAGAGACACTGCTTGACTTCTTCTGTCCCTACAATTGGTGAGCGAATAGTACTAAAATGGCAATGAGACAATATGGATGGTAATTAAATGTCTTTAAGAGAACCACAAATTACTGCATTTTGACCTAATCAGCTTAAAACACTGAAGCGAGATCTGGTGCATTCTGGGGAACATGGCCGCAGGCACTCCAAGCTTTCCAAACACTTGGATGTGGGCACTTAGCTGGTGAAGTCAATCCCCAAAATATTCATCTGCTGTGGGCACTTCTGACAGGACCCCAGAGCCATGGGAATACAGAACACCTGAATCGTTACACCCCGTCCCATCCTTCTTACTCCCCTCTTGGCCACGAAATGGATGTGTTGCTTTGATGCTCAGGCCCATGGATTTTTTCCATTTTCTTTTAGAACTGAAAATGTCATAAGTTGGACTAAAATCGAACATTAAAAAGCTGCAAGGCAACATCTTGACTTTTAAAAAGAATAAAGCATTCCACGCACTCAGACACTAGGCACTTGACTTTTTTGTCATAAAGTTGATTGAATGGGGATTTAGGATGAAGTTTTTTTGATTTGATCACAATCACCAAGTGATAAGAACAAATGTCCTATAAACTCTGTTTTTGAATGTGGTTAATAATTTCTGCCATTAGTCTCTTAATCATTTGAGGGCTTGAATTATAGTTATCACATCAATATTAGAGCAAATAGTAGTCACTGCTATATTTGCTCCAATACTCTCTTCTCCATTTTAATATGCATTTTATTATTAAAGTATTAGTATAAGCTGGGTGTGGTGCTTCAGTCCTGCAGTCTCAGCTACTCTGAAGATGGAGGTAGAAGGATCTCTTGAGCT
The DNA here is from genome assembly GCA_004027655.1 of Graphiurus murinus. Lineage (NCBI taxonomy): Eukaryota > Metazoa > Chordata > Mammalia > Rodentia > Gliridae > Graphiurus > Graphiurus murinus. Next base: position 65,559 of record PVLC010003040.1, read on the forward strand.
CAGGAGTTTTAGACAAGCCTGAGCAACATAGTGAGACCCTATCCCAAAAGTAATTAATACATAAAATTAATATATAAGGAAGTCTACAGGAAATAATAATTTTGGGATAAATACTTTTTTTCTGAGGAATAGGTAAAGTCACTATAAAGTGTAAAGAGTGGGTAAAATACCTTCCTTTCATGTTCAGAGATTTTCTCTGCTGTCTTAGATTCACCAAGCTCCCAGCAGGCCCTGATCTCACTACTAATTACAGGAGAAATTATTTAGCAGAGAAAAACAATTCCATCATTTTTTTTTCTCTAGGCTTGAGGAAATGCCTAAAGAGTAACAACATACAGTTATATAGTTAATATATTTATGAGAAATATATATGAAAATTAAGCAAGACAAAAATAACTATGCTTTTCAGCTTTGTGTTGCTGTGACAAAATACCTGGGGTAAATAACTTAAAAAGAGGAAGATATTTTTTTGTGAATCACAGTTTTAGAGGTTTCCCTACATGGTTCTCTGGCTCCATTATTTGGGGACCTGTGGTGAAGCAATGCATCAAGGTGGGGGGCACATGAGAAGCAGAAAGACAGCGAGGAGCCAGGGTCCCACTCTCCCCTCAGAAGGCACACCCCAATGACCTAACTTTCTCCCCCTACGCCCCAACTCCTAAAGGTCTGCCCCTTCCTAGTAGCACCACAGGCTGGCAAAGCAGACTGGATATTTAAGATCGAAACCATAGCAATAACCGTATCCCCGAGATACACTTTATTTACACAGTAGAATACAATTGAAATCAATAAAAAGAGGCCTTTATCAAAGACAAGATGCCCACTAAGTATGCCTTTACTTTGTACAAGCTTACAAGGCTATCTACTATAATATTTAGCTATCGGAGATCTTTGAGGGCTCAAATAAATCCTAATTATTTTCTCTCTGGCAAGAGACAGAGGGATCCAAAAATAGAGGACACGGGTCAAGTGTATACAGAGAAATCCAGGACCTTGTGAGTTTGAGAGGCAGTGCTGCCCTTGGGGAGAGAAAAAACACTCTTGAAGTGTGTTTGAAGGAGGAAAAGGTGGTCTGGTTCAAGGATTTCTAGGAAGATCCTGAATATAGTCTTCCATCTCTCTCCCCACTTCATGAATATTCAAACACATCAGTTGTTCTGAGAGAGCTTTGGTGCCTCCAGCAAGAGGTGGCTCAGCCAGGCACTATGACAACTCGACGTGGGGGCAAGCCCAACTGTCCTTATAAGATTGCAACCCCCCGATACTGGTGTCAATGGAAGGTCAAGCCACTCCTTCCCTCCTCCGCAGTATGTACGCCTGTTTCTCTTCCCTTTGGATGGCTAATGGGAAATAGAATCTAATCTTAAGATAAAAGTCGCTAGAAAATTTTCTACCATATGTCATTGTTTGTACTTATTATTCAGCATAGAACAGGGATGACAAAAATTTGGCATGCTGGTCTTAACCAAGGTTGTGTGGTGGTGGTAGTTGTTTGGGGTTTGGTTTTTTACCGTGGTCTATGTTGCTCAAGCAGGTCTGTAACTCCTGCGCTCAAGCAATTCACCCGCTGCCTCAGCCTCCTACATAGCTGGGACTAGAGGCCTATCCCGCCACATCCTGCTGTGGTTGTGGTTCAACATATGCGATAGAGAACTTCTTCAGATGACAAATCATACAATTGTGTTACTTAAAGCTACCTACTGTTGAGGTTTTACATGTATACATATATTTAGTGTAAAGCTTTGTATCCAGGCAACAGAACAAAACACCACTTGCTGGAATCACTGTTTATTAATGTTGTTTATTTAAACTCTTCTGCACAGATTTTACGCTGTATTTTTCAGATAGTAAAAATAACAGCTGCTAACAGCTAAATTATTTAATGTGCTACAAGTTAATGAAAGAAAATTCAATATTAGAATATATATGCATAATATCTTCATAGCTATTAATGATTTCTGATTCACCACAGATAGAGCAGCAGTTAATACGACACTTGATCAAATAGTATTTAAGGGCTGAAGTGTTTATCATATGGATTTCAAGAACGTGAGTTATATGCGTCCCATTTCCCCATGATAATGTAGAGATAATCTCCATCTCATTAAACTAGATTAAACACATGCTAGCTGTATAATACCTCACAGACCAAATGCTTGGGATTCCCCTCCCAAGTTTACCACTCTCATGATACTGTTTCTGTCTGAAGTTAGGGTGTGGGGGACTACAACTTGAGTCCAGGCTGTACTTTGCACTTAGAAAATGCTGACAAAAAGGAGAGGATAATTATTATACAATTTATATCCTCCGAATATCACCTGGCTTGATTCTGTGTCTGTGTTATGGTAGGGCTAAGTTAAATGTGTCTGTGTGCCTGGCATGGTAGGGGTTATGCAGTGTGTTTGTGTGCACTTCTGCAACAATGCTGAGGAAATTACAAAATCAAAATGTTGGGGAACTGAGCACGGTGGTGCATGCCCTTAATCCCAGTACTTGGAGGTTGAGCCAGGAGGATCACAAGTTTGAGACAAGCCCCAGCAATTTAGTGAGGTACTTCAGCAACTTAGTGAGACACTGTTTCCAAATAAAAATAAATAGGTAGAATGCCCTGGGTTCAATGTTCAATCCCCAGCACCACACACACACAAAAATGTCGTTGAGATTAGGTTATGCTGATAAATTTGGTGCAGAATTCCTGGTAACCTTCTGTGATATAAGGTAAACTAAATCTTCCACTAGCATGCCTCCCAAGGCAATAAATAACAAGAGTGGCCCTATGAGAAAATGAGTCCATCCTACTGAAAGGAAGGCGGATGTCTTGTGGGTGTGTTTACCTCCCAGGAAGAGGCAGAGCACACTGACATTTCAAAGAGAGCGTTTTCAGGAACATCTCCATTAGCGCTGATGAGAACTGTGTGTTTACTCCACTACTGTCTTGTGTTCAGGTATATTTCATTCCTGATGGCAGAGCCCTAAAACTATTTTTTCCTTCTTAAATACTTTTTGGTAATTATGCTAAATTTTTAACTGTAAATAAGGTTTTCTGTTGGCCCTCCTTGCCATCTGTATGAGCATCTAAGAAGTAAAACTGCCTTACTATGAATTTCCCTAGCCACAAATGGCCTCTGAAGAGGTTTTCCTCTACCAACAAAGAAAAGCAGAATACAACGTAGCCCCTGTCCTCTAGTCCAGCCAACCATGGATTCCCTGATACTCAAGAGATCTAGAAATCGTGTTTCTAAGAAGGGTGGTGACTGCCATCATCTTCCTCTCTAGAGGATCAGCCAAAGGGCAGACCCTGCCTGACACTAATCTAATCTGGTGTGACAGAAGCACTCCCCAGAACAAAATGCCTGAGAACTGAAGACATAAAACACCTCCGGGTATCAGGGTAAAAAAAAAGAAAAAAAAATACTGCATTGTAGATAATCCCAGAACATCAACAGCCACGGAACACAGCAACATTCTGATGGTGAGTCAAGCACAAGCCTGGAACTCATCCTCCTGTCTAAACTTCACAGCAGCCGGCCTGGGAGATGCCTTCATCCCTACGCTCCTGAGGACATTCCAGCTCCTAGCTGGAGGCTGTGAGGAGCAGAGGAAAGGTCTTTTCCAGTGAGACCAAATGACCGCAGAGGCCAAGAGATTAAATGGCTTGACTTTTGCATGCCAGTGTATAAAAGGTCATTTTCCAGGCACTAAGCACCAGTCAACCTCCTCTTCCCATCAGTCATGTGGTTGTGGTAGAACGTGAAGCACCCAGGTAGACCAGATGGATAGATAATTACTAGATGACAGATGACTGACACATAGATAGAGAGGTAGGTGAAGATTAGATAGAGCTAGAGAAAGGGAGTAGATAAAGATGATTAACAGGTAGATAGGGATTAGATAGACATCCTGGAGCATCAGGATGATGTGAGTCTCAGATAACAGAGAAAAATCCTAAGGTGAGGTTATCATTGCTACTCTCCATTTCACTTCTGAAACAACCAAAAAAAAACCTTATTTTTAATAACATCTTACACTTTGTGACTGCTCACTAGGTAATTAATGTACATGATCTCTCATTTTATTTTTAATTATTTCATTATTTTTTAAATAACAAAATGTAATTCAAGACTTAGAAAATATAAGTAATTTCCCAGAGTCCTAGAACAAAGTTCTTAACTCTAACAACTATTGTCTCTCAGGGGGAAAAATGTAGACGACAATCTCCAGTCCCAAATATAGAAATACAGACTGTATATATTACAAAACGAAAGAACTTCTGGAGACGGATATGGTAACGGTTGTACAACAATGTAGGTACACTCACTGCCACTGAGCTGCTCACTGAAAATGTGCAGTTTTAAGTGTGTATTTATCACAATTAAAAGAAAAAGAAAACTACCCATCTGAGACCTGGAAAGAACTTTTCTTGCCATCCTTGGTTCCTCAGTGTTTGAACTCTGTATGTGCATTATTGGAAGACTTGATTCTGTGTCATATTACATGAAACTCCATGAAGCCAAATATTTGTTTTCTTCCACAGGAAGAAAGTTGCCACCAGTATCTGAGAGCTATAAAAACAGAGGTTTCACTGTGCCAAAAGAATTCCTGTCCCTCTGGGCCACAGGCCTGTGAGTGTCATTTATAGCTTTTAGCCTGTGGCAGCAAAGAGCTGATGAGAACCGCAAATAAAGCAGCCCTTGGTGAGGGTTCTTCTGTCTGCTAATGCCATGGAAGTTCTACCTGTAAAACTTCTAGGACAATTGCGAGGAAACAGCATTTATTTGTTGATGTGATCACTCAAAATGCAAGTGATGTCCGTGCTACACAGTATATCACAACTCTGATACCTTCTCCCCACCAATACCGCTGGCACCCTAATAAGCCAGCCTCTTCACTCACCTGCACCTTCGCGATAGTCTTTGAGCCAATACCACCACCCCCAGTGCTGCTGCCTCCTATTTTCTGTGCAGTAACCAGTGTTGGTAAAATGCAAGTCAAATTCCTACCTCTTCTGTTCAAAACTCTAGTGACTTCCCATTTCCTTTCGGAAAAAAAAATAACAAAATTACAAATATCACATGTGTTCTGTACTCACTGAATGAGTAGAAGGGTGTGAATTGAGTATCTGTTAATCATCAGAAACTCAGCCAGATGTGGGGGACATAGACAAATGGCATTTTTTCCCTTGGGGATTCCATATTCCGGGTTTGAGATGAACATACAGATTAATAAATACAAAAATAGTGTTATGTGAATAAAGACAGTTGAACGCAAACAATGGAATGGCTGGTTCTGTCTGGGTGGGAAGAGGAGATGGCAAAGGGCAGGTGACACTTTAGTCTGACAGATTTGTAGACACTTGGGGCTGGGAGGGTGAAGAGGAATTCCAGGACAAAAGAACCACAAGGATGCAGGTATTGGGTTGCTCTCCAAGGAGCAGCTAATACTTTAAAATGATGAGAACACAGGGTATGGGATGGGGGGATCGTCCAAAGGTTGAATTGGGAAAGTCAACCCAAAAGCTTTTAAACACCTTTATTTATGTTGCTTAAGTTTATTGTTTATGTTCTGTTTAAGTTCTGTTTATGTTATGTTATGGGCAGTGAGGCGCCATAGAGGTTTTTTAAGATGGAAGAGCTTAGACTCAATTTTTGTTACAGAGAAGTCACTCTGGAAGCGATGGGTAGGATCCATGAGAGGGTCCAAAATCACTTGTTGACTTTGGAGCGTCTACTAGGCCCTGTTTAAGTCATTCACTTCTATTACATTAGTTCTTGAATCAACCTATATGATTGTTACTGTTGTTTTGCCCCTTTAGAGTTAGAGGCATTAAGGCAGCGAGATGTTCAACTCAAAGTCATACTGTTAGTAGGTTCTAGAACCAAAACAGAAATCTACAGAACCTGACTTTAGAAAAGAGAGAGAGAAAAAAGTATATGAAGTAGTTAAGGAGATTTTTAAAAAGTTCTGAAACACAGAAGCACAGTCTGTTATGGATATAAATGATAAGGGAGATCAGGAGCCGAAAGTGCCCCGGGCCTTAGCTCAGTGACCTCATGAATGGCTATGGGTGTCACTAGTTTAGAAGAAAGGTCAAATCTAGGAGGAAAGATAATGAATGGGAGATCTGGAAAGCAGGTAGACTTATGAATTTGCATCTTAAGTGAGCATTGGAGTGTAAGATGCCGACTTGGAAACATCCAAACAGGGGAGAGGAAATCACAGGAAGAATGAGATCAAACATTGGGAAAGAGGATAAGGGTGAACTGGGTCCCTGCCCAAGAGGTGCTGAAGTCCTAACTCTACATGTGAGTGTGACCTCATTTGAAAATGAAGTAGGGTCTTTGTAGATGATCAAGTCAAGATGAGACCATCAGAATGAGTCCTAGTCCAATATAAATGTGTGGTTATTTTAAAAAAGAAATTTAAGTTGTGCATACTTGTAATCTCAGTACTTGGGAGGCTGAGAAAGGAGGCTCGAGTCCAGCCTCATCAATTTAGTGAGATTCTGTTTCAAAATAAAAATATGAAGTGCTGGGGGTGTGGCTCGCAATCCCCAGCACCATAAATAAATAAATAAATAAATAAATAAATAAATAAATAAATAAATAAATACAAATTTAGACACAAAGTATTTACATGCAGAGAAAATGTTATATGAAGGTAAAGGCAGAGGCTGGGCAAAGATCACGGCAAGTCATCGGAAGCCACACAGTGAGGCGTGGAACAAATTCTTTGTGGCCTTCAGAAGGAACCACCCTAATGACAGATTTCAGACTTGTGGCTTCCAGAATTGGACGATATATTTCTGTTGTTTAAGCCACACTGTGTGACGCTTTGTTACAGCAGCCCTAGGACGCCCATAGAGAGAGGTAGAGGAGTGCTTGTGCATGGAGAACTGAGGCTGATTGTTGGTGATTGAACAAGGCCGTTGAGGCAAAAATGAGTCTGCCACACAAAGAAACAGGAAAAGCTATTCCAAGTCTATTCCGATAAAAGTATGAGCCTGTGAAAAGGCATGGAAATATGAGAAAATAATCACAAGCAGTTCGCACCAGGCTAATCATGAACTGTTGCTGCAGAGGAGTGAGAGCATCTGCTTATCTCTGTGCAAAGCAATCCAAGATCCAAGACGATGATTAGCTCTGCTTTGCGTTTTTAAATGATAGTGTTCTGTAAATACAGTGACAGTGGCAAGATATTTTTTTTAATAATCTGCCTAAGTTATCCTATTAAAGTCAGCAGAGCAACTAGATGGATGAAACTGAAGAATAAAGGACAATACCCAGGATAAAACTCTGTGTTGAGATAGTCCCTTAATCGTCTGAGGACAAATCAGTGAGAGCTAGCCAGGCATGGTGGTGCACACCTGTAATCTCAGTACTTGGGAAGCTGAGACTGGAGGATCTCAGGTTCGAGACCAGACTCAGCAACTTAGTGACACCCTGTTTAAAAGGGAAAAAAAAGGGCTGGAGGTACACCTTAGAAGGTACAATGATTTCCAGTTCCATTCATTTCTCTGCAAATGACATGATTTTGTTCTTCTTTATGGCTGAGTAAAATTCCATTGTATACATATCCCATAGTTTTGTAATCCATTCATCTGTTAATGGACATCTTGGCTGGTTCCATAGTTTGGCAATTGTGAATTGTGTGGCTATAAACATGGATACACATGCATTGGTCTGATAGTTTGGTTTCCATTCTTTTAGGTAGATACCCAGTAGAGGTATTGCTGGATCATATGGTAGGTTCATTCCCATTCATCTGAGGATCCTCCATACTGTTTTCCACGGTGGTTGCACTAATCTGAAATCCTACCAACAATGTATTATGGTTCCCACTTCTCCACACCCTCACCAGCATTTATTGTTGTTTAAGTTTTTTATGGGATTGCCATTCTAATTGGGGTTAGGTGAAATCTCAAGGTAGTTTTGATTTGCATCTCTCTGATTGCTAATGATGTTGAATATTTCCTCATACATTTATTAGCCATTTGTATTTCTTCTTTTGTGAAGTATATATTTAGATCCTTTGGCCAATTTTTGATTGGGTTATTTGTTTTCTGAGTCAGTCACAAAAAGTAAAAAATTGTATGCCTTCCCTAATATGCAAAAGCTAGGGAGAAAGTGGGAGATAAGAGGGACTCTAGATGAAGAAGGAGAAACATTAGATGAGCAAAGAAGGTGATGGGGGGGCACCCTAATGCACATGATGTACTTTCACAAACATATCAAAGTCAATCACTAAACTGAACTTGAGAAGAAGGGCAAGGAAGGGGGTGGGAATTGGAGAAGGGTTAAATGAGAAATGTGTGCATGTATGCCTTTATCAGCTTGTACCTAACAAAGATGTATGATTACAATGCACTAATAAAAAAAAAATTTTAAAAGAAAGAAGGTTCAATGACCCTGGTTTCTCTAGTACCAAAACAAGTGAGAGCTTCTAAGGTCCATGTGATATAGACAACTATGCAGGAGAAAGCAGAGGAAGGACTTTAAGACAGGAGAACCGACAAGGTCTCACTAGGAAGCACAGTGCGCCAGTCAGCCTGGTGTGGGAGAGACTGGGAGGGTGTTCTGGATGATCTAGTGGAAGGATGAGTCCAAGGAGTCTATGATTCAATAAGACCAAATGCGAAGGGACTGGCCCTTCAGTCTCATTAACTAGCATATGAGCATTCAGTCTCATAACTCGCATACTGAGCACCCTCCCAGAACAAGACTGCACAATGAGGAGACGCTGCTGGAAATAGATTCCAATTAAGCAGGATGGGTACAGTCACAAGAAGTAAAAGGGAAGGTCCAAATGAAAACAGGAGAGGGGAGGGGCAGAGGAACATTCACAAATGGTCTGAAGAAGTGTTTTCTAGCTAATAAATGAAGAAGAGTGATGGACTCAAGATATCACCATTTTGTAACCCTATTTACAATATTGTCAGTGGATGATAACATCATAAAAGAAAGTCAGGGCTGCCTCTTTATGGAGACACACGTCGTCACTTGCCCAAAGTGATTGAACTTGGGTCTCATCTAAATTCTAACACTAATTACTCCTTTGTAGAAAACACAAAGGACAGATACACCATGCAAATACAATCATCAAAATCAAAACATTGAAAAGCACTCAAGAAATCTTTCTAAATGGAAGGTAAATCCATACTGTAAAAAGAGTTACGATACACATCAAATAATCATCATGCGCAGACCTGATTTTGGAAATTGACCTTATTTGACTGTGATAATGGTATCGAGTATTTATTTATTTATTTATTTATTTATTTATTTATTTATTTATTTGCAGTAGTTGGGATTGAATCCATGGGCATTCTAACTCTGAGCTACCTCCCCATCCTTCTTTTATATTCTTTATTTTGAAACAGGGTCTCACTAAGTTGCGGAGTGCCTCACTAAGTAGGTGAGGCTGGCTGCAAACCTGCAATCCTTCTGTCTCAGCCTCTCAAGTACTGGGATTACAAGCATGTGCCACCATGCCTGGCTGAATTTTAAATTATTTTAATGCTTTTTTTAGTGTAAAGTTTCTAAAATTCTTTTTATCTTCTAGCTATTAGTCCTCTATTAGAGGACTAGCTTGTAAAGATCTTCTCCCATCCCGTTGGCTCTCGCTTTAGATTCTTGATGGTTTCCTTATAATTTAATGTCATCCCACTTATTAAGTCTCAGTTTAACTTCCTGTGCTTTGAAGTTTTATTGAGGAAGTTTCTACCAGCGCTTATATGTTGGAGCATTGGTCATATACCCTCTTCTAGTAATTGCAAAGTCTCTGGTCTAATTTCCAGGTCTTTGATCAATCTTGAGTTGACTCTGTGTATACTGAATGGTTGGGGGTTAATTCCATTTTTCTACAAATGGGTAACCAGTTTTCCCAACATCATTTGTTAAAAAGGCTATCTTTTCTCCAGTGTATGTTTTTGCATGTTTCTCAAAAATCAACTGGCTATAAGTATGAGGATTTGTTTCTGAATTTTCTATTCTGTTCCACTAATCCATGAGTCTGTTTTTGTGCTAATACCATGCTGTTTTTATTACTATAGCTCTATAGTATAGTTTGAAATCAGGCATTGTGATGCCTCCTGCCTGGTTCTTATTGCTGAGAATTGCTTTAGCTATTCTGGGTCTTTTGTTTTTCCATATGAATTTTAGGACTGATTTTTATATCTCTGTGAAGAATGACATTGGTATTTTAATAGGGATTGCATTGAATCTGTAGATTACTTTTGGTATAATGGCCATTTTGATCATATTTATTCTGCCAATCCAAGAGCCTGAGAGGTTTTTATGACTCAATCAAAAACGTGGGCAAGTGAATTAAACAGACACTTCAAGAAGACATATAAATGTCCAATAAGTATATGAAAAAAAGTTCAACATCATTAGCAATCAGAGAGATGCAAATTAAAACTACACTGAGATTTCACCTAACCCCAACCAGAATTGCAATCATTAAAAATACAAACAATGTTGGACATGGTGGCACATGCCTATTGTCTCAGTTCTTGGGAGGCTGAAGCAGGAGGATTGCAGGTTCCAGGACAGCCTCAGCAAGTAGTGAGACCCTAACCAACCTAACAAGACCCTGTTTCAAAATAAAAATAAAATAGATCTAGGGGTGCAGCTTGGAGGTAGAATGCCCCTGGGCTCAACCCCCAGAACCAAAAAAAAAAAAAAAAAAACTACCCCAAAATACAACAATAATAAATGCTGGTAGGGACATGGGGAAATATGTACTCTATGTTGGTGGGATTACAAGTTAGCACGGCTGCTTTGGAGATCAATATGGAGATTCAGAAGACTGGGAATGAACTACCGTATTATCCAGCACACTCATGGGCGTCTTTCCAAAGGAAGTGAAGCCAGAATATTATAGTGACACATGTCTGTCCATGTTTATAGCAGCACAATTCACAATAGCCAAACTATGGAACCAAACTAGGTGTCCATTAACAGATGAATGAATAACAAGAATGTGATATATATTCACAATGGTTTTTTACTCAGCCATAAAGAAGAACAAAATTATATCATTTGCAGTCAAATGGATAGAACTAGGGAATATTATGCTAAATGAGATCAGCCAGTCTCAGAAAGTCAACAGGTGTATGTTTTCTCTCATATATTGAAGCTAGAGAGAACATGGGAAGCAAAAAGGACTTCAGACAAACAGGAAGAGAGACTAGCAGCATAGTGGAAAGGGGCAGGGAGGGAGGCGGGGAAGGGAAAAGGAGAGCTGGCGAAGTCAATATTACAAGTAACACCATGTCTCCATAGGAAGGTGTCACTACTAATCTCACTAACATGTTTGGGGAAAGAAGAGTGGGAAGGGGTGCGATGTGACGGAAAGTACCTCAAGTGCTGTGTGCATGTATGCTGGTCACTTCGATCCTCGCTATAATGTATAATTACAATGCATCAATAAAAGTACAAAAGTAAACAAATAACAAACATGGGGGAAACAAATGAGGGTATTCATAACTTTGGGCTTAAAATTACGAGTCACCAAGTTAATCGTTTTGTGTGTGTGCATGCAAAGGGTGACTTGCAGAAAAAAGAAAAAAAGAAAAACAACCCTGGAGCTGGAATTGCAACTTGTCACTCATCTTTTTTCTTATTCTCTGTGTTTTCTTTCTAGATATTTCCACACCATATACTTAGGCATTCGGAGCCGACAGAGTGGGGAGAATGACAGATGGAGGTTTTACTGGAAAATGGTCTATGAGTGTGCGGACGTGAGCATGCTGCATTTGCTGGCCACCTTTCTGGAAAGTGCTCCGCAGCTGGTCCTGCAGCTCTGCATAATCGTACAGACGCATAGCTTACAGGCCCTGCAAGGTAAGGGCTTGCAATTGGGTTTCTGAATTTGGGGAAAGATTGTCACGGTCCACGAAACTACCCTAATGCCCTTTGTTGACACAGGCCTGTTATATTTCTGCTGTTTTGCACAGGATTTCTTAATGATGCATGAGACTTTCTTCACCATTGCTTGCTATGGTTAATAGACAGACATTTCCCCCCTTTACCTGCCATATGCTTCATGATTTCAATATTGGGATAGTCAAGGGTTTCTGCTTTTTATGGTAGAATAATTTTCAAATGTTGCAAGAAAGCAATAGCTATCACTCTGTAATATACATGCAAATAACCCCTACCATTTCCTTCATTTTATTTTATTTTACTTTATTGAGATGGGGTCTTGCTATGTTGCCCAGGAAGGCCTTGAACTTGAAATTCTCATGCCTCAGACTCCCAAGTTGCTGTGATCACAGATGTGTACCACCACACCCAGCTCTGCCATTTTCTTTTGACATTAAAAGTGGAAAGAGAAAAAGATTAAAAGGAAATGGTAGGGATTACACTAATACTTAAAAATTTTATAGAAAAATGTTACCAGTATTTAACAATATGTTATTTACGTGCTACAAAGTGTTATAAAACGTATCTTATCAGATTAATATGTTTGCGTTGCTTTGTTGCTTGAAAATCTCATCAGTAAAACTATTCCATTTATCCTTTAAATGGAGCATAATGGTGTTTCCTCAGAACCTACTGCTGAAATCCATCCCTAGAATAAGGCGGCAGAGATTAGGCACAGCAGTGGGTAGAGAGGTGAACCAATGTGTGTCGAGATTATGGGTGAGAGGCTATTTCTGAATAAAGCATGTCCTGGTCTTTTGTCAATCCTGTAACTAAGTAGTAAAGCAGTTTACGTATTGTGTTGCACTTGTTTTGGTGGAATCTCAGCAGAGCCCTCTGTAAGCCCCTCTGTGTACACACAGGTTGCTGCCATACTCTGCGTGTGCTCCCACCTGAGTCTTGGCCTGGCTGGTGTGCAGAATGTCTACGATGTCCTTATAATTCAGATGTGAACCACATGCTAATTTGGGCTCAGTGCTTTAATTTAGTGGGAGGAGCCAGGATGCATTTTATAGGAAAAGAAAAAAGGTGCCTTTGTAATCAGTGACCCATTTATTCAGAGATCACTTAGCCCAACCCTGGCTTTACACTAGCAGAACTTTGGTTCTAGAAGTTTAAGAAGAGACCCAAAGATATCAAAGATTTACATTTCTAAAATGTTATAAAGCAAGTTGGAAAAAAAAGAAAGGAAGTGGGGAATTTGCACAGAAACAGAAGAGAAAGGCACAAAGAAGGAAAGGAACCATGTAAATGGGTCGTGGGGGGCTGCTCAGTGGCATTTCAGGGTGACAGGCTACATGTGGACATGCAGGTGTTCTGGCTGTTCATCTCTCTGCTGTTCTGGAAGGCCTTGCACCTGCCACTTAAAGTCTCCAGGTCCTAGGCTCACAAGTTAAATCAGATGATCTTCAAACTCCTCGCTGGCTCTCTTCTGCCTCTGAATAACAGGTGCCCAATAGGCTTGTACCACCAGACACACACTTGAGAGAAGGGTCTGTGAAGGAAGATGCTAATGAAATTGTAGGACAACATCAAGCTAAACCCCCATCCAAGAATCTAGTGTTCATTTCCAGAATAACTCATACAATTACCCACTCAGGTGTTCAGAAGAGGAAAGCCGAAGATTGAAGGTGCAAGTCACCTTCCTGTGGCCCAAAGTTTTCTGAGTGTCTTTTCTGGGTTTTTAAAACATTTAAAATTCCATAGATCTGGGCGTGGTGGCACATACCTATAATGCCAATACTTGGGAGGCTGAGACAGGAGGATTGCAGGTTAATGCCAGCCTCAGCAATTTAGTGAGACCCTGTTTCAAAATAAAAAATAAAAAGGGCTGGGGCTGTAGCTCAGAGATAGAATGCCCCTCAATCCCTAGTATCAAAAAATTAAACTACATTAAAAAACATAGAGATGTTTTGCCCCCAAAGATAATAGAGATAGAAGAGGGAGGATGAGAGGGGTTCTAAGAAAACGAGATCACCTTTTTTATAGAAAAAAAAAAACAAAAAGCATGGGAAAGGCATTCCTTGGTCTTTATCAGATTATTTATTCTAAACACGGGAACAAAACTTTCTGTTTCTTTGAGTTGTGGCTCTTCCTTGACACCTGGTTTCCTAAGCTTATCTACTAAGCTCTAAACATTTACATCAGGCTATGGGCCTACATCCTGGATCCTGACCTTTGCCAAGAGGAACCTTGCTGTCAAATAGCAGAACACTGTTGGGACACTGTGCCCTGTATCATTCCCAAGATGCTCAAAAGACTGGTTAATCCAAAGGTCACTAAGATGAATACAAGACACTGAGCACAGATAAGGACTAAACCCACCAGGTTGACCTTACTGTTGCTGTTTTTTAACAAGGGAGGGAGGAGAAGGATTTGTACAAGATCAAGGAGTAAGCATACCCAACAGCAAACACCAAGAAACCCTCAGGAAGGCAAAGAGCAGCTCGGGCATCTCTGTCTGACTGCTCTCGCACTGTAAAGCGAGCTCTGTCTCCAGGAGGCCCAGCTCCTCCCTGCCCATCTGCTGATAGACCAACCATTCACAAATGAACCAGCTTATGAATTAAATTGATGCGGTTTTAAGAACAGAGCTTTACCCCTCTAAGAAAAGAAAAAAGGAATGTGATTTTTAAAAAAAAAAGAGCCTAGTTTGACATGTACATCTTTAGTGGTAAGAAATTCATGGGATTTGAATGTAAAAACACAATTCTCTGCTCTGAATGCAAATCATCAATAGTCATGAAGCCTGTGAGATGCTTGCCAATAGCTGTGGATTAAAATCTCCAGCACAGTCTTGTTTAGCAGGTAGAAAATGATCCTCAGCCATTCCATGAGACTGTGTCTAAATTTATCTTAGGATAAAAGAAAAATTGCTCCTTTACTCCCATTTTAACCATCTACCACTCTCTAAAGGATATTTTTTAAGAAAGTCAAGCAAGAAATATGGCATTTGGTAGTTAGGCGAGGTGGTTCATGTCTGCTATCCCAACTACTGGGAGGCTAAGGAAAGAGGACCTCAAGATCAAGGCCAGCCTGGGCAATATAGACCCTGTCTCAAAATTAAAAAATAAAAATAGCTGAGCATGGTGGCACACACATGTAATCCCAGTGCTTGGGAGGCTGAGACAGGAGGGTCGCATGCTCAAAGCCAGCCTCAGCAACTTAGCGAGACCTTGTTTACAAATAAAAAATAAAATAAAGCTTGGAGTGTATTTGAGAAAGACCCTTGGCCCATAACATGCACCTTCTTAGACTTGAATGTGCATAACATTTATCCATCTACCCAGGACTCTTACCAACATGCAGACTGTTTGGGTAAATCTTAGTTGGGGCCTGCTGTTTAGAGCAGGGAAATAGCAGGTGAAAAATTTTTATGGCATGTGAAAACAGGAAGAATAGTCCAAATTTGGGATGATAAACTAGAACTCCTGGGTCTGTGTTAAAAAGGAAGCACAATTCCTTCCAGAAGAATTAAAGTTAGAATACTAGAGTGATATAGCATACTCAATTCACAGTGGCACAATTTATAATAGCCAAATTATGGAACCAACCTAGGTGTTCCTTGACAGATGAATGGATAAAGAAAATGTGGTATATACATAGATATAAAAAACAAAATTATGTCATTTTCAGGAAAAGGGGGGGAACTAAAGTTTATGAGGCTTAGGGAGATCAGGAAACCTCAGAAAGTGAAGGATCACATGTGTTCTCACCTATGTGGAAGGTAGAGAGAAAATAGGAAACAGGAGGGACTTCAGATCAGGGAGGAGAAGGACCAGGAGAAGAGTGGGAGGGGACCAGGAAGGGAGTTGGGAAGGGAGAAAAGGAGGCTTGAGGAAGGAAACAGTATCACTACCAACCTCACTAACACATCTGGGGAGAGAGAAGGGGAAGGGTGGGAGGTGGAAGGAAACACACCAAGAGTTGTGTGCAGGTGTGTTTGTATCGCTCTGAACTGCACTACGATGTATAATTACAATGCACCAATAAAAGTATAAAGAAGGAGTGCAAGAAATAATGTCAACAGAGAAGAGTCAGGCCTTTAGACAAACAGGGTATGGACTGGAGGAAAGGAGTCCCAGGCTTCGGTACACCTGACAGAGAGGACCTGGTGACCACGGACCACGGAGGCAAGAAGGTCAGGAGGAGCCACCCGAGGAGGAGAAGAACATGTTCGACATTTTAAGTCTGCAATGGTGGAGAACAGCCAAATTTAAAAGTCCCAAGACAATGGGGGAGGGGGGGGCAGACAGGACAGAACAAGTCACCAAAAATGTAGGCCCTTTGGTTCTCTCTAAATGATGCAAGCAAAGGCCAAAGGCTCATGGTCAGGGTGATTCAGGGAAAAAATGTGTCTGTCCTGTACAAAAAGTATTCAGGAAAGAAAAAAAAATTGTTAGATCTTCACTAGGTTGGGTCAGGGCAAATCTACTGTTTTTTCATGTCATTATTTCCTATGCAATATAGTGTAAGAACTATTCCATAGCATTTATATTGCATTAGGTATTAGAAGTGACCTAGAGATGATTTAAAGTTGATGGGCAGTATGCATAGGTTATATGAAAACACTACTCCATCTTATATAAGAGACTTGAGTATCTGTGGGTTCCGTTTTCTGCAGGGAGTCCTGGATCCAATCCCCTGAGGTGGGCACCGAAGAAAATTGTACTTGAGTTTGTTTTTGTAAACCCAGCCTCTCATCATTGGCAGAGAAGATACTGACTCACGTACAGATGATAGTCCGCAGGCCTTCTACAGCAGCATGGCATGGCTCAGTGCCATGTCCCCTGTGTTTAAAGTTGTGCTCCGTGGAACAGCCAAAGAACGCTGTGCGGGACTGTGGCACGCTACACAACGTTCACAATGAATGTGTGTCAACCACAGCCGAGGATGCATGCGGCACAGTTGCTTGGCTCTGGCAGCTGGGTGTGCAGGCCTGCTCAGTGGGCCCCCTGCAGATAGAATGTTCCTTTTAAAGGAACCATGTAGGTAAAACAAATCTAGATCTAGTCCGTGCAAATCTACCAACCCAAATGTTCCCGCTTTTTCCAAATGGTTTTAGTTATTTATTTCCTATTTTCATCTTTGTTTGTTGTTACTGGAAAAAATCCCATACGACACTCTCAGTTTATTTAGCAGAGTTGAGCTGAGAGTTGGGTTCTGGAGATTTCAGGGATTTTAGCCCACATTAGGCTGGGTCGTACCTATGGAGCGCAGGACATAGCAACCGGAAGCAGAAAGAGAGAGGGGAGAGATGAGAGGCATGAACATATATAGTCCCCAAGCCTCACCACCAGTGACCTATCTCCTGTAGCTACACCCTACTTGCTTACCTTAACACCAAATAAATCCATTAATCCTTCAATGGACTTACCAATTCATGAGATTAGAACCCTCATGATCCCACTATTTCACCTCTGAACACTTTTGGTTTTCAATACTTGAGCTTTTCCAGGAGACAGTCTACGTCCAAACCATAGCAGATGTGAAGTGTCCCCCTAAAGCTCATGGTGCTTTGGGAGGTGCTGGGACGCTAAAAAGGCGGAGCCTATTGGGCGGAAGGTAGGTCATCGGGCATGCTCCTTGAAAAGGCTCCTGCCCCTTTCTTTCTCTCTTTCCTTCCGGGTCACCATGAGATGAGCCGTTTCCTCCACCACATGTTCCTACTATGATGTGCTGTCACAGGCCCAAAAGTAACTGGGCCAACAGACTATGGATTGAAATCTCCAAAACTGTGAGCCAAATAAACTTTTCTCTTTAAAAGTTGATTATCTCAGGTATTTTGTCATAGTGATGGGAAGCTGACTATCACAGTAGCAAATGTCTTCCCACAGGCCATGTCTTCCCAGGAATGCTTTGCTGTACAGGAAAAAAAAGATCACTTATACCTACTTCTATTCTCATTTCTTTATATATTTTTTTTAAAAAAAACCTATGTGTTTGCCCTTTTGCCATCAGTTTGTCCTGAATGTTTTGTTTAAAGAAGAGAGGAAAGGGAGGCTGGGAAAAGAAGTTTTATTTTTTTGGTTTCCTATCTTGCATCCTATGAGGCTACTTCAGAAGTCAGCAATTAAAAATCTGTCCTCCAACATCTGGAAAACATTGTCACTTCCTACCTAGAGTAACTAAGAATTCCCCATATTATGAAAGCTACTTCATTTGTAATATCCTAAAGATGATGCTCAAGACCTCCATCACTGGCTTTCCAGGTATTCCATGTCATAGTGAAGCAGATAGAAATAGCCCAGGCCACCTTGATGTGACCTGGCTAGAAAAGAAGCCAGCTACTTCCACACTCAAGTTCTTCCTCCTCAGCCATGTGTCACTCTCTTCCAAATGCACCTGGCTCCACTTCTGGGTTTCTGCAGAAGAGGAAAAGCGTAGGCTAGAGTGCCAGTCTGTGAGTGGGACCATGTTCCAAGTCCTCGTGGATCTGTCTTCTTAACAGTTGCTATTTTAGCTAGTTCATTAACACATCTCTATTGTGTGTGTGATGTAGACTTTTTTCATGCTTTAATATATAATGCATTAAAATAGAATCAAGATATGGATACTAGTTCTTAACTTCTTTTTTTTATAGCACATCACAAACATTTGCCCATGACAATATATGTAATTCTACACCAATTTTAATAACTGCCAAATATACTAACATATAGATTAACCTTTTCTCTTCAGACAATTCCCTATCTTTGAAATCGTAAGCAATTATCTGTATTTGCTATAGTAAATTGTATGATAAACACCTTACAAACTGGATCTTTGCAGAGAGCCTTAGCTAGTTCTCAAAGACAAGCATCTGAAAGTGAAGTTGCTGAACTTAAGGGCAAGTAGGGTTTGAAGCTGTTTGATACATAACATCAAATTGGTCATTCTAATGTGCTTTTCCTAAGAATTCAATAACTTCTTAAGTTTCTGATCTGAAAGCACAGGAACTCAGTGAGAGCAACAATTGTGACAAGGACTAAGAATGGGCAAATCTCTTGAGATCTGAATGAGCTCTTAATAATGCCCCATCTGAATAGGAAGGCCATCATCCCAAGAAGTGTCCCAATTTCTTCCCTTGTTACTCCACTGTATCTACATTTGTAATCTTTTTTAGTTCCATTCTGTAAATTAGCAGTAGTTTGTTACTGATGAAGCACAATTTTAAGAACAGCTTCATCAGAGACTTGATTTAAGACAAAATTATAAAGAAAGTATGTATAAATTCCACAATATCCTTGATAAAACTATGACCAAAGAGAAGTTGTGAAGAGCTAAACCATATAAAAATTATGAAATAGCAGCCTCTGCACTGGAAAACTATTTTGGCGATAGAAGGCTTTCTAAATCTATTAAATTTATCTAAGATCATTTACTACCAAGCACTAGGAGGATATAAGTGAGATGGTGTGTCCTCTCTAGAGGTGCTGGAAAATACAGTAGAGGGTATAGAAGCAAAGATGGCATTAGTGGTGGTGTCAGGATTCAAAGGTGGTCACACTTTCCTTCCTGAAAGAATGAATCCATCATACAAGGCACATAAGAGGCAATCGATGGAGATCTGTCGACTAGCAGGAAGACTGAGAGGCCTGGTGTGTGGCAAAGCCCCACACGAGCCAGAACTGATGCAAAAACAAAGGGCACAGTCCCTTCTCACAAAGAATTCAGCTGAATAGAAAAGAAAGGCCAACGAGTTACTGTAAGTCAGTGTGTCGTGCCCTATTGGTGGCCACTTTGAGGTCCTTTGGTGACCCAGAGTAATCTGCTGTGGAAAATAATATGAGGAAGTAGAATGACCATGTGTCAGGGTTCAAATGAAGAGGGTATCAGGGAATGTTGAAAGAATCAGGCAGGTTTTCATGAAGAGTAGGCTTTCAGCTGGGTCACAAATGATGTTTGACATTTTGTCACAATGAAGTGACAGGAAAAGGTTTTCTATAAGGACAAAACCAGAGAGGGAGTTTATGGATTCTGTTCATACCACTGCCTGTTGAACAATGCTGGAGGTAATAGATTCAAGAACGGGGATCGTGGATGTTCTGTATAGCATGTAATTGGATGGGTTCCTAAATATTAGAAAGAGCTCACTAGCAGTAGGCTATCTACTTGCATATGCACTTTCAGTACTACAATCTATTTCCCTGTATATATTATTCTTTCCCTCACAGTGCTGGAGATTGGACCCACAGCCTCATGCATTCTAGGCCAATGCTCTACCACTGAACTGCATCCTGAGCCCCATGTATTTCTTACTTTTGAGCATGCATTTTTGCATTACTCAGCACTTGGAAAAACTATCAATAAGTAAATTGATAAAACACAAAACTACTCATCTACATAAACAATATATACATGAAGTTCAGTTTTAAATATGCATCACCAAGCCCTCTGCAGTGAGAGAGTCACAAAGTTCACATGGGGTAGAGACCATATCCCTCTACTCTGTTTTAAACTATTGGCAGAATAAATGATAGGTGACATGAGGGTAATGGTATTATTGATCTCTTTATTCCACATCCCATAGTCTCTGAGTCATGGTACCACCCCAAGTTATACTTACAAGAATAGCAAGAAGATTCATCTGCTTATCACTGATTTGAGTGCTTGAAATCAACTCTGTGTGGTTTATCAGCCCCCAGCACAGCTGTGAATAGCTTTGAATTTGAATCATTCTGAACATAATATGAAATAAGGGGACTATTTTTAGGTTCTACTTAATTATCTCCAATAACTAAGCACAAATCTTGGTATTGGTATTTTTCCACTCAGTATTCTTTCTCTCTCTCCCTCTCCCTCTCCCTCTCCCTCTCCTCTCTCCTTCCCTCTAATTTGTGTAAGCACATATGTGTGTTCAGGTACAAGGGGATGAAATGGGCCATGTACCTGCTGAACAGACAGTGTGGCTGATCTCATGTGCTATGGTGATGGATAGAAGAGACCTGTAAGGAAGATCCAAAGTGTTTGGTTAAACCTTGTTTGAGCTGGGGTTGGTGACACACACCTGTAATCTCTGTACTTGGGAGGCTGAGACAGGAGGATTGCAGGTTTGAGGTCAGCCTCAACAACTTAGTGAGACCCTGTTTCCAAATAAAAATAAAATAGGAATGGGGGTGTAGCTCAGAAGTAGAACACCCCTGGTTCGATACCCAGTACCACAAAAACAAACAAAACAAAAAAACCTTTTCTGAAACAGAGAAACAATGGTAAAGGGCTCTCTACCATGAACAGTGCCCCAAACAGTCACTGCCTACTGATCTTTCTCATACTGCTCTCTTTGTCAAACTCAAATCTCCCCAAGTGTCAGTAATGTTTTAGCGCTTTGCACCTTCAAGGAAACAGAAGCCCACATTTTACCTGATATTTAATCTGAGTTCAAACTTGAAGCCACTGTTTGCTTTGACTGAGTATCACCATACTATAATTATTATTTCTAAACACTAAAAATAACCACTTTGAGTGGTAAACAAAATTTTTGTTGAGCAGAGACAAATGGAAAGACAAGTGAGGTCAGATCAAGTTAATAAAAAATTCAAATGTGGCCTACTGTGGTATATCCTCAAATAGCTTTTTTTTTTTTTAACTTTGAAGCCACAGACATTTATAAGATCAGGATTTTTGACTCTATTTTGATTAGGTGGGTAGGGTGAGGGAAGCTCCCACAACCTCTCAAATAATTTCCACATTATAAAGTATATGTCCCTATGTAGAAAAATATTTTGCATTTATTCAACAGAGTGGAGTTTGAGTTTTAAAGCATTCCTCAGACATGTAAGTTAATATTTTCTTGGTGACTCAGGAGGAATAAAGATTCAAGATCATTTCTTGTGAATGATTTAAGGAATGTTTTTTAAAAAATATACTACTTATACACAATATTGTGTATGAGAGAAAGAAAGAGATGAGAGGGAGGGAGGGAGGGAGGGAGAGAGAGAGAGAGACAGAGAGAGAGAGAGAGAGAGAGAGAGAGAGAGAGAGAGAGAGAGAGAGATCTTGCACTATATACCGTCAAAGCCAGATGCAAGAGATTGGGGGAGCCACCATGATTTAATCGGTATGTAAACATTGTTAGTATAAAATCACACGAAGATTCACTCTTCAAAGCTCACAATGAGCTTCTGATTGCAAAAGGACAGGGCCTGCTGAGCACTGCCTGCCTAAGGTTTTGTCAGCATTTTTATTGTGATCCTAAATTTCTATAGCTTAAAACTCAACTGTAGAAAAGAGGGTCTATGAGGCTCAGGAGATTCCAAAACACTGAAACTTCTTAAGCACCCATAATATTGTCAATACAAGCACTTGGACAATATTATTGGGCATGAAATTCAGTGGTGTAGGGTTGGAGAGTGTGAGTCTCCAGTGTGGAGGTGGATTAGGCAGCTTTCCATTACTGTAACAAAAAGGTAAACAATTTAAAAAGAGGAAAGGTTTCTTTTGACTCTGTTTGGAGGTTTCAGTTCTTGGACATTTGGCCCTGTCACTTTAGGGACACTGGAAAGACAGTATATCATGGTGGGAACACATAGCAGAGGCAGCCCGCTCACCTCATGATTGACAGAAGCAAAAAAAGGAAGAGGACGGGGCAGGGTCCCCTCATCCTCTTTGGGGCACACCTGCAAAGACCCAAGAGCTGCAAGTATGCCCCACCTCTTAGAAGTTTCTACCACCTCCCAATAGCACCAAGCTGAGGACTTGCCTCTAACACATGGGGCTTTAGAGGACTCTACTTATTAGCTAAAATATTCAGCTAAAATTAAAAAAAAAAAATTGTGTGTGTGATACTGGGGATTGAACTCGAGGCATTCCACCTTCAAGCTTACATCCCCATCCTGATTGTATTTCTTATCTGTAAGCAGGGTCTCGCTAGGTTAATGAAAGTCTCGCTAATTGCTGAGTCTGTCCTCAAACTGATGATCCTTCTGTCTCAGCCTCTCAAGTTCAGGGATTACCCGCATGTGCCACCATATCCAGCTTAAAACTCAAATTTAAAAAAAGTCTTAAACATGTCCCCTATTAGGTAAATAGGAAACCAATATTTTTAACAAAGACATCTCGAATAAATTATTGAGAAAATAAATTCAAAACACTATTTTACAAATGAAAAACAATCAACTTAGAAAAGTGAAACTATTACAAAAGCCATTTGTAATTTCCTATTTTAAATGTTTTGTGGACATAGGAAGAGATATATATTTCAAATTAATAAAGGCCATCACGTTTCAAGGAAGTAGGAGTGTCGGACTTACAAAGCAAGTGAAGTGATTTCAAATGTAGAATTCCTTGGGAGGGAAAGCTCATGAGAAGTTAGGGTCCTCGTGTGGGAAACAACTGCTCCAGCACTACTGACCCCACTAAACAGGAGGGCTTAGTTAGACTTGATCCTGAAATTCCAGGGACCTGCAAACCACTCTCTGTTTTTAAGTTCCACTAACACATCTCACAAAAGATAGGGTGTAATATTTTAATTAGTACCTATAGTAAATCTCCACTAATTTCGACATACACTTTCTCAATAGACATTTATTGAGTACCTATCCATAGCAGGCACTGAGTTGGATATTAGAAAAATTAAGATGATTAGGCTGTGAAAAGTCTCAGCCTCGTAATGGGGAGCAGTGTATGAATGAGTAATGGTAAACATTATTCTGGGTAGTGTAGTGGTAAGAAGAAAGGCTTCCCTTTACTGTCTGAAGGTTCACTGAAATAAATTAACAATACACAGATTAATATGAGAAAAAGGTACCATATTTACTAACATCCGCAGAAAAAAATGACAGCATAGAAAGCATGCGCAAAGTGTGACTCTCCCTGAAAGTTGAGGCTTTAAGAATTTCAGTGCTAAGAGAAAGAACAGAGGTTTGAATAAGGAGAGGCTAAGGGTGTTCTAGAGGTGACACCAAGGCAAACTATGAGAAGGATTCGGCTGGAATGTGCGGGGAGTAAAGGTGGTTTTAGTATGTAGATGGGGTCTCTTAGGTACTCTCTCCACACTGCCTTCAGAGAAACAGTTGAAGTCTATCTGGGACAGGATGCTCCAGATGTGGAGACCTTTCACTTCTTCTTTCCTGATTACTTGATGAGATTTCCAGGGAGGCGATTTAAGACAATTGCATTTCTTCCCATGGTCAGAAAAGGGAGTTGCAAAGAGATTCTCCGTATGCTGGGTGAAGAGGAACGAGTCAAAGTTAGAGGGACCCTGATTCTGAGGCAGCTGCTTCCAGCTCTCAGCATGTCAAAGTGCCAGGCTTCGGGGTGTCCTGCTTGAACTCTAACAGTGAAACAAGAGGACAGTAGACACCCAAAGAAGGAAGTCATTGATTCCACCTGGAGAGATGGGGAAGTCTTCTTACACCCTGTAGTTTGAAATAAGTTGATGATCGAAGCAATAAAAATAAAAGACATCATCTAGAGAAAGCTCACTGAAGGATAAGACCAAGGACAGAATCCCGAGATTATCACCACTGAAGAATCTAGAGGGGAAGAGACAATGGAAGAGATGGAAATATGACAGAGGTGGTCACATCAGAAGAACGTGGTACTAGGACAGCTAAGGCAGGGGGGCTTCAAAAGAAATGCTCATGAGGGACTAGTCAGATAAAAACTGAAAAGAGCCTATTAGACTATCCGATATGGGATGACAGGGACAGGGCCAAGATTATATCAGTGCAAAGTTTAGGAAAGAGGTAAATAAAGCAAATTAAAGAAGAAATAGTGGTGAGAAGGGCAGAACTTGTGGAGTATAAAGGAAAGAATAAAATTAATAAAGTTTTAGGAAAGACACGTAAATGTAAGAGTAGACTTGGGTAAGAAACCATTAAAACATAGATATCCAGTTCCTGCTCTGCTACTCTCATTCAATGTGGATTAACAAAGATGCACCAGCAGGAACAGCTGCAACTGGCAGCAGAGCCCAGGGCTCCAGGTTCCATCCTATTGGGTTAAGATCTAAATGCAGCTGGGTATGGTGCACATCTGTAATCCCAGTACTTGGGAGGCTGAGGAGAAGGATCACAGGTTCAAGGCAAGTCCCAGCAACTTAATGAGGCCCTCCGCAAATTTAGCAAGACCCTGTTTCAAAATAAATGTAAATAAAAAGAAATGGGGTATAGATATTTGAGGTAGAATGCCCCTAGGTTGTGAAATCCCAGTACCAAATCAATCAATCAATCGATGGGCCTCAACGTGGGGAAACCCCATCATGAATTATCCTTTGTTTTCACTTATCATGTATCTTTGGGTGTAGTAACCACATTGAGCCTCGGCTTCTCTGATGGGAAAAGAAGTTAATTATCTAAATTGCAATGTTATGTTAGAAAGAAAGAAAGTAAATAATATAAAGAATATAAATAATACAAAGAATAATATAAATTCTGACACATGAAGGGTATTCAGTCTTAATACCATCTACCATCTTCCTTCTTTTTTGTCTTAAATACAGAAGGGGAAGAGGTCCCTCAACAACTACAATTACCAGAACAACAGAGAAGGGAGGAGTGCCTTCAGCACATTAATAAATTTAATAGGCAAAGGGTTTTCCAATTCACATTATATTTCTGTTTAAAATGAAGGTAGATCAAACTCCTTTCACTTAACCTTGAAGTTCAATGGTAGCTTGGCCTCCCCAGAGGTCTCCATCTGGCCCTGGTTTATTTAGGCTCTCCAGGGAACAAGTGCATTTGTTGTAATCTTGTCCTTTCGACCTGTATTGTCCTACGAGGTTTTCAAACTTCAGAAATCTTCCAGCAAATGGCACTTGTCGGCTAATCTATATTTTTAGCATGCAGTACTTTTAGCCTTGATTTTTCTGAAGGACTATACATGTATGAGGAAAAAAATGTTGCATTTCCTGTAAAGTTTCTTAACACATCACCTCCACTCTCTTACACACCAAAGCAATTCTTTCTTTCGCCAGCTCATTAGCATTTGTGTCATAGGTGTAGAGATCATTTCTAGGATACTAGAGGATCCCTAAACCTGCTGGTCGTATCTTTGTGATGTTGGAGGCAGTCTGGACTGAGAGCATGGCATAAATGCAATAAATGAGTCGTCAAAAGTGGCTGTATGTCTTCACACTTCCTTCTCTCTTCTCCCCTCTCATACACACATGCACACACAGCAACACCTGCATACCTGGGATCAAAAGCACACACCGCTTCTCAAGCTGTAACACAAGACATGCAAGTTGCAGCAGCTGACAGTACTTGTTCCTCTTCCGTTGCTTCCCGGAGGAAAGGCACATGCAGGCCGTCTCCCCTAGGTGTGGGGTGGAAAACAAGCTCAGAGTCAAAAAGACCATGTTGAATCAGGGCATGGCTGTGCTCACCTGAAATCTCAGTACTTGGGAAGTTGAGACAAAAAAAATCACAGGTCCCCAGCCAGCCTCAGCAACTTACGCTGTGGTGCATCTCTCTGTCTCTCTGTGTGTTTCCTCATTAGAGCAGCAGGGAAAGAAGCTGCGCCTTACGGGGCAGGCATCTGGAAAGATGTGCAGCTACCCAGTGAGGGGCCAATGCCCTGTATCAAACCTGGTGTGTGGCAAGTACTCCTCTGAGCATCCTCTTCCTCCTGGTTCCATAAATGATACTCAGCTTCTGTGTCCATCTAGATGACAAAGACCCAAACCATTCATAAACTAAGGGATCCAGGAACAGAATGAGGAACACATAATGGCTCTTTCCTTGAGGAAGGAGGGAAGGGCGGGAAAAGAAAGGAAAGGGGGAAAGGAAAAAGAGAAAGGGAGAAAGGGGAGGGAGAGAGAAAAGGAAGAAGAAAAAGACAACCTGAAATAGAAAAGTGAGAGATATCCCTGAAATGCTGTGGGTTGGCTGAGGCTGCTGGACCTGGCGCCCCCCAGACACTCCTTTGGTTGCCCTGGTTGGGCATGCTGTGCCTACACCACAGGGACTCGGTGGGGAAAAAATAGGAAACAGTAATCTGATATTATCAGACCCCAGAAAGGCACTTCTGGAAACACTAATTAGATTTTCTCCAGCCTTTTTTAATTTAGTGACTTCCAGGAGAAGATCACACCTCTCCTAACACTTATAAAGAGAATTTGTGAGCGAGACCGTGTGCAAGTAATACCTCATCGATGCCCCAGGCGACATGTTGCCATGGCACCGATCAGGTTGTGCCTTCATCAAGGAATAGAAATTAAAACTGACAATGCTGGAGTACAAATGTTTCTGTTTGTCCCTCTGAGCAGTGTTAATGCTTGGAAAGGTGGCTCTTGTTATTGTTTTTTTTTATTTCGAAACAATAGTACAATTGCATATTAAAATGGGTAGACTAACAATGCAGTGCGTTTGGACAAAGAATCCCCCAAAGGAGCTCATTATTCTTATAAATTTACATGATCAAAGTAGGTGAGAATGCAAAAAAGCAAGTTCTTAATGGTCAGAATCAGTGGTATCATCTCAGGACCAAATAGAGTTTGTCAGTAGCTAATGGGTGCAAGATTGATCTGGATGCCTAATTTGGCTATTTTTATGGCTTCAGAATTCTGATCTTATATTAGAGCTATAAAATATCCATTATGCTGCAGGGGACATGTGCACATTTGGATCTCATAATAAAAGAAATACTGAAAATCAAGAGAAGTAGCTTGCTATATAGAAAAACAAGAGAATGATTAACATGGAACGCAGGAAAATGGTGGGGCTGAGATGGGGCAAGGACAGGGCTTCACAAACACCAGTAATGTTCAGTTTCTTAGTTGAATAGCATTTAATTATTCTCCTTAGAACTCCACACAGATAAGCCTACATGAACACTGAAATTTTACTTAAAAAGTCAGAATTGTGTATGGCAGGTAAATGGACGGTAGGCAGGCGATTTAAATCTTGACTCTATTAACCAACGAAGTGATGGATGACATGTCACTCACCTTTGCTGAGACTCAGTTTTCTCACCTGTAAAATAAAAGCATGCCAAGATGGTCACTGTACTCCCTTCTATCTTGAGAACTATCCACCTCTGTGGCTATTGCAGGGAATGCTACACTGCTGCTTTAATCATGTTGAAGAGAGAGTCTTATCTGCATGCCAAACCCAACCTTCCTATGCTTGTCATCTCACCTTCCACACCAGTGTGACTCCCAGTGTGGTGTCTCCTATTCCAGGTAAACCTCCATTCATAGGTAACCTTCTGTGCCCTGAGCTTAATCACGGAGATTCTTTAAAGCAGGGTATCCTCACACCTGTAACCCCTGTACGTGGGAGGCTGAGGCAGGAGGATGGCAGATTCAAGGACATCCTGGGCAACTTAGTGAGACCCTGTTTCAAAATGAAAAATCATATAAGGCTGGGAGTGTAGCTCAAAGGCAAAGTCCTCCTGGGTTCAACACCCAGTACCACTGAAAATAAATACATAAATAAGGTGGGATATTAAGGTCTGGGAGTCAGAGATCCTGTCTGTCACTGACACCCCACGCTCCTCCATCTGTCTGTCAACTCATAGTGTCGCCTTCTCAGAATGTAAAATCGCAATATAATGTAGTCGAGAAGCATCTAATCACTTCATGCTCATCAAATGCGGTCAGGTGATTCCTATCCCCCTGCCCCCAATAAGCAACACACACACACACACACACACACACACACACACACACACACACACTGCAGGACTGGGTGATCACCAAAGCACTTGGAAATACTTCCAGGAAATGCTGCCTTTTGGTTTCCATGGCTCTGCCAGAAGTGCTTCTTCCCTCGTTCCTTCAAGAGCACTCCACAGCACCTCCAGAGGCCAGAGCTGTGCTGGCTGCTGGGGCCTGCTTACTATCTCAGGACACAGGTGGGAGAAGTGGAGCTTGCCAACAAGTTCTAGGTCAGTGTGACCACCTCCCAGACACTGGTGCTCACTGTGCGGGGATCTGTGCCTTCACTGAGAACCAAAGGATCTAGGCTACTGTCTCTCACTCTGGTTTTATTGCAGGCTCTGGTGTCACTGGAATCAGAGTGCACTTTTATCTACCTGGTCAGCGTTTTAGCCTTTGTTCGGAGTGCATTCTGCTTGGGACCCTGGGAGACCCCTCCTCTCCCAAGACAGCAGAAGAATTCACCATTAGATTCTCAAGCTGAGCTCCAAGCTCTGAAAAAGGACAAACTTCTCAACCTCTCAGAGGCTGGATTGATTGTTTCTGAGACTATTATAATGGAATATACCTAAGGCTCTGAGGCAGTTCCTGGCACTTAATACAAACTCACAAAACATTACATGTGCTTCCTTTTACCTTTGACTAATATATTTACATGGGAAAGTCTGTGCCAGAAAAGATTTCTCTCTTCTCTTCTCTTCTCTTCTCTTCTCTTCTCTTCTCTTCTCTTCTCTTCTCTTCCCTTCTCCTCCTCCTCCTCCTCCTCCTCCTCCTCCTCCTCCTCCTCCTTCTTCTTCTTCTTCTTCTTCTTTCTTTCTCTCTCCCCCCCCACCCGGTCTTAATGGTCCATTGATTCTGATGAGTCTGGCTGAGGAACGCTGACAGCATCTCTTTCTCTTGACTATGTCCAAGCATCCTTGAGGGGTGATCAGATGTCAGCACATATTTAAAGGGAAGAGAATGGTGCTGGGAATCAAATGTGTTGTGGCATCCTGGGAAACAAAATCAAAAGGCAGGTGTCATCCAAAGGCTGATTTGAAAGTGATTTTGACATTATACTTATCCCAACTGCTTTAATAGGAGTTCAGTGCAAGGATTAATAAGAAAAGTTTGCAAAATATCTGTAATAACATGTAGATGACTACAGCCATTCTTAAATTAATCAAAATTATCAAAAAGAAATATATTCATCCTAAATCCTGAAATCAAAAAGGGAAAAGGGAACCCTTCAGGAAATTTAGTCAAAGTTCTGAGACATCCTTCTGCTTATAAAAACACCCAGAGAGCCACAAAACACACAATTTATTTGAGCTTTCAGCTGCTAAATTTTTCTCATTTAATTAATTCCCAGTTATTTGTAATGTTTTCCATTTATTCACAGAAAGAGTAAGTGATTTGTTGTGGAACACTAAATAGGATTTAAGTCCACATACAAACAGAGAAACTACATCCACACACACACAAAAAGAAAGTCCAGGTCTCTAACGACTTGCCTGCTACTGGTATCTAAGATTTATTTGTGGCATCTCTAGTAAT
The DNA here is from genome assembly GCA_004027655.1 of Graphiurus murinus. NCBI lineage: Eukaryota > Metazoa > Chordata > Mammalia > Rodentia > Gliridae > Graphiurus > Graphiurus murinus. The sequence continues at coordinate 95,601 of PVLC010003040.1, forward strand.
GGTCTGTGCTTAGCGCTTTCTACTAATTCACATAGTAGACCCTCAGCTGAAAACTGAAGTGTTGAGGTAGGCATATGACGAAGTAACCAGTCAGGCCACAAAGTCATCGCTAAATATGACATCCAAGGAAAGTAAAGTCATGTTTGTTTCAGTTTACTAATGCTCTGTTCATCTTTTTTTTTTTTTTTGGTGGATATAATATTAAGGTAACAAATCTTTCTTAAAACAATTTGACATCTAAAAATAAAAATAAATTAAATTCTGATGTGTTGACAATCTAATATAATCAACTTGACAATATAACACACACACACACACACACACACACACACACACACATATATAGCTTACATATATATAGCCTAAAAGTCAGGGTTTCAAAAATCTAAGTTTGTTAGACATTTGAAAAGTGTAGTTTTCATTTCAAGATAAAAATTGAAATGACTCTGAATATGATATATTTCAGATCTCAGCTTTTACGTTTGTCATTTTATTATTGGTTTTCCTTTGCCTTTCTCTCTTAATTGAGAGATCTTTTTTTTCCTCTCACCAAGACAAAGGAAAATAATTTATAATCAATAATAAGTTCTTTTAGTTTCTAAATATGACCTCTTTGGTGAATGTTGACTAGGTTTTCAAATTAAGTGGAGAGATGAACATTTATATACATCTTTTCTTTGAAATTCTTCCACCCATATCATATCTCCTTCTATTCCCACATATGGAATGTATTTCCCATATTCCAAATAAGGAGCTGAAACTCAGAAGGTTAAATACTAGAACCAAGGGGAAAGTTCAGTTCAGGATCAGAAAGAGACTCTGTTTTTTCTTCCATTTTGTTTCATGTAGCACCTCCAAAATGTCAAATCATATATGAACTCTAACTACTATGATTAAAGGGAAGAGTTATTCTTTAAATCGTTTTAACAGTAGTACTAGGAATGACTTTGACAACTTTTCTTCCAGGAAAGGCAACAATTATTTGCTTGATGTTAGGCTTGATATTTTAGTAGAAGAACGCAAGCCATGTCTTGTTTTTAACTCTATTCCAACAAGAGGATGAAGTAATGAACGACAGAAGCCATTGACCTGGAACAAGATCACTTTGAACATGACACGGTTACACAAAGCTGTATCATCTCTTTTCAAATAACCACTTTTTAAAAAGCAGTTGTGAATATATTTCAAAGAATAAAATGCTACTACTGGGCTTTGAGAAGCAGATTAAAATATGACGCTGAGTTGCTGAAGGGTGATATATTTTCACATTTATGGCTGAGGTAGTTTGTTTTAGAGTCTATAGCAATAAAGGTAATCAGGTGATCCTTACTGTTGCCAAGAACATTGAAATGGGGCCATTAAATTAAGGAGAAAGGGAGGGCATTTGCAAGTTCAAAACTTTGATTCTGGAAGATTCCAATTATGTTTGATTCCATTGACACTTTTATAGCAACCCAAGGGTAGAAAATTAGTTTCTTAAAAGCTGCTCTTACAGAAGATTGGGTGGCTAAAACCAAGCTTTATGAGCTTGTATTCTAGGGAGAAATTCCATTTATCAATGCTTGATTTTTCAAACATTTCTTTTTAGTGAATATATAATGATTTCGCATATTTATAGGGTATAGAGTTCCCAAGTCCACACAAGTATACAATCGTGTCATGATCAAATATGACAACTAGCACTTCCATTTCTTCATTAAGCACTTATACTTTCCTTATGTTGAGACTCTTCAAACTCTTTTGTTCTCTCTTTAATTAAATATATAGTAAAGTACTGCAAAATATAGTCATCCTACTATATTAGAACGTATTCCTCCCACGTAAGCATATTTTGATACCAATTATTCATCCTCCTTCTCCCATCCCCCTCCCTTCTTAACCTCTAGTCACTACTTCTCTACTTTCTACTTCTAGAAAACCAATGCTTTTAGCTTTCACACACGAGTGGGAACACGCAGCACTTATATTTCTGTGCCTTGCTTATTTCACTTCTCATACTGACCTCCAGTTCCGTCCACGTTGCTGCAATGACAGGATTTCATTCTGTGTTCATAGCATCTCCTCTCGTTATCACTCAGGATTTCAGGTGCATGGTCCATTTATTCCAAAACTGTTCCAAGGGGTAGGCTGAATTTTGGGGAGAGCCAGATGTATAGACACCTATACCACACACCAGGGCAAATGTTGAGTGAGTAAATTAACAAGTCAATGCCCAGACTCAAATGCATGTATTCGCCTTTGATCCACCTAAGTGCAACTCTGACCTGATGAGGATCTTTATGTATCTCAAGTCTCTAAGGTGGCTTTTGATTCTTGGTACACACAGCAAAGAGAAACAGGACCTGTTAAGTGCCTAGAAGAGGAGCAAGAAAGAGAGTCAATTGCTTAATCAAGAATAAAACGAGCCACTGAGAAACTCTTAGTTTAGGCCCTCTGAATATTTGGAAGAGTAGGAGTTTTTGATTTGGGTTTTTAATTTTTTGACCTAACTGACTTTTATTTTAGGGGAACTGGAACTATAATTTGGAATTTGCTAACATGATAAATATTAAATCATTAACATTTCTGAAGTGATTCCTATTTTCCTAATAATTAGAACAGTGTTCTAATTATTAATGTATTAATTTCATTTAATCCTCTCAGTGGCCTTTAAAGTTCTATTATTATCATCTCCATTTTATATCTAAGAGTCTGGTGAATAAATTGGTTAGGTACTTTATTATCCTAATGTCACTTATAAGGAAACAGAATTGCCAAAAAATAACTTGTCTAATGTCACAGAAAGAAAATGAACCACACCAGGATTCATATTCAGAAAATCTGGCTCCAAAAACTGTACATATACCCATGAAACTATAAACCATATTTGTTCATAAGTGCTCTCATGTTCTATGTTACATTTTAATATATAACTAGTGAGGGGAGGCACCAAATGAGAATTTAGAACCCCGATCAGCAAATTTCCCTTGCAAATTGTCTTCAGTGTTATGGCATCGTTTTCAGACATGCAGAATGTAGCGGTAGAAAATGATGTTGAAGGGAAGACTGTTCAGGAGGAAGAAACAGCACCTGTCAGAACACAGGGTATGTTTCAGGAATAGCAAGTTGTTCTGCCAGCCTAGGGGTGATGAGTGTGGCTCATGATGGGAAGTTATGGGCGAAGTTTGGAAGAAAGTGTCGAAGTCAGGTCTTCCCTCAGGCAGAAAAAAAGTATGAGCAAAGCCTTTTAGTGAACATATTTTCCCACTTTCTGAAGATAAAGTAAATGGACACTGGGAAAATTGTGCAAGACAGCAAGTGTGTTATTTACTTTATATTATTTTATTGACTGTGTTTAACTTGTCAAATGATGGTCAGATCGTAGCTGCAGGGTTAAAATAAAAAGAGTTCTAGAAACTGTATCTTGTAACATACCATTTGAACTGCTGAGATATTTTACCAGGGAAGAAAAGAATAGCCAAAAAATAGGAGGAGGAGTGGTGATTCCAGGTGAGGGTTCTGTGCTTTTTGCTTTCCGTTTTTAACAGAAACGTTGAATAGGAGGACTCAAGAAATTAAGTGCATTCTGTCTGGAAGAGAAAGTTCCCTGGAAAGAATGATCTGAAGAACAGCTTAGAGACATTAACTTGCAAATTGGTAAATGACATCCATAAATCGTCAAGAAAACCCAGCTCAACCAGAGGTTGAGAAAGGCTGAAAGCATCTCCCAGCTCCCACAAAGTGAGGTGTAAGGTGCCAGATCTGGTTCATTAGCAAATATATCCAACTTATACATTTCAAGTAACCATTTTCCCTTCCAAAACAGAATCCGTGAGTGAGCTCTGTGAGTTATTCTCAGATACCAAGAACTTCTCACTGAGACTTGTTATCATGACTGCGGCCTTTCTTTTGAACAGCCTTAGTCCTATAATAACATATCATTTTTCTTTGAGAGAGTTGTTGTGCTTTTTTTTTGAAAATGTAAAAAAGAAATATTAGAATCAAATCTGGTAAAGAAAGATGCTCCCCATTAGCACTATGTTCCAGAGTCAACTAAAATTTGTGAAGATTGGTGCCACTGATCAAACTGTATGCTGACTCCGAAGGCCCTTTTCTCCCCAGCCCTACTCACTCCGACTCACCGGCCACACCTTTCTTGGATGCATAATCACAGCCCACTTTGGAAACAAAACCCATTTTAAGGCTAGAAAATACATCTCAACATCTCAGTCTGTGTTTTAGACAGCTTTTCCATCACTGTAGCCAAAATACCTGACAAGCATAACTTCTAGAAGAAAAGGTTTACTACCTGAGCTCACAGTTTCTGAATTTCAGTCAATAGTCAGTTGGCTAAAGGCAGAAATTACAGTGCCAAGTAAGAGCAAAAGGACACCCCTTTCCCATCATGGAGGCCAAAGGCAAAGAGAGTGAGAGGAGGGGACTAGGGCAGATGTAGTCCCCAAGCTCACATCCCCAGTCCTGCCCACCTCTGAACTTTACCTCATTGTGGACATGCTTTCCACACATGAGCCTTTTAAGTAACATTCCAAACCCTGGGTTCAATCACCAGTACCTCCAGTCATGCCCACCTCTGAACTTTACCACATGAGCCTTTTAAGTAACATTCCAAACCCTGGGTTCAATCACCAGTACCACAAAAAAAAAAAAAAAAAAGAGAGAGAGAAAAGAAAAATGATCGATCTTCAGAGTGTCACCATTTAGAAAGTGCACAACCACACTCATGTGTGCATATTATGTTTACCCTGTTAGAAAGAACCAAGAAGAGAGATATTCTATATACCAGCAAAAAGAACCCCAAACAAAAAGTGCCGGGGTCCAGCCCTCGGAGGCAGTGCGGTCGGGGGTCCCTCAATAGGTTTGGATTGAGACGAGGTCGCGAGAATACGCTCACACCAAATGCAGTAAAGAAGTGCATCTGTTTTATTGTTTTTCAGTCGTTTTATACTATTTTTTTTTACAATGAAGCATATAGGACAGGAATTTTTACAGACTTGTTTTTCCAAAGGTTATCCTCAACCAGTTAAGGTTACAACACATATATAAAAATTCTTTTCCAATAGTTAATATCTTTACAATTTTTTTAGCCCCATTAAGCAGTGTTCTATCTTATCTCAGGTAGTTAGGGGGTTCCAGGTGGGACCAGGTAGTAGCTATTTAGATAAATTAGCAAAGCCTGTTTCTAGACTAATGCTTGTAAAAGGTTAATGCATTGGTTTGTCTTGAGGCACTGCTTGTTTTCAGCTAAGAGATAAGTATCTGTCAGGCCACATGTTTCTAAGAAGTTTTCCTTTATAATTAATATAAAAGCAAAATCCAAAGAACCCAAAATTTCCAGAATATAATAATGCAAAGTGGGATATGCCACACATTCCTTCTTTTGGAATCGTCTGCCTTGCAGGACTCCAGCGGACCGAGCCTTGCTCAAGATCCAGCTATTAAGGTGTTATGGCAAAAAAGAATTGACACTAAATATGTTAGAAGGAAAATGTATTTTATACATTCCAATTCTTTTTATACTGTCTTTATTTTTCTATTAATTGCTTGAACTATTTCATATGGATAGTATTAAAAATTCTTTTAGAATAATTTCACCCAAAACATGGTGAAAGTGTGTCTGAAAGAAGACAGGTGCTGTGTGAAATGCAATACACCCGTGCTTAATGAAATGTCAAGACATCAAAATGCTTATTCACTTCACAGGACCAGAGGAGAACACATAATCATGGATATGAGCTGCGATGGCCATGGTGTAGAATTTAGTAGCATTCCAATCCTCAGGGACCCTGACAGAAAGAGGGGACAGCCGCAGCCTACTCGCAGTACCTACTGCATTCAAAACATTCCCATCAGATGTGGGGAGGGCCGGCAGTCCCTGCCTGCAAGGGAGTTCTGGCCTGACCCTCATTGGGGCTGCTCTTCTCCAACAGCTAATTAGCACACGTCACAAAGCACCGATTACAGTCCTTTTGTAAAAATCCCGTCTATTGGTCTGAGATAGCCCAGCCAGGAATAGTGAGCTATGTCGATTGACATAGGAAACGGGATAAAAGGAGAACCTCTGTATTTCTGCATTTCTCAATGGGAAGTAAAAGCACAAACCAGCAGAATGAATGCAGCGCATTGTAAATTTATAGGATAAGCTCTTCTCACCTGTTTTTCAGTTGTTTTTAAGCTAATTTTAATTTTGTTCCTGGGAATAAACTGAATTATACTGTGTATTAGACAGCAGTTCCCCACATCCTTGGGGAAATGACAATGTGGTCTCAGTGGATGCCTGAAACCACAGAAAGCGCTAATAAACCATGCTTTTCGCTACAAATGCATACACTGAAGGTGGAGGTACTGAATGGAGAGGATAATTATTCTTGACTCGGCAGAGCACAGAATGGTGTCACAAAATGTCATCATGAGACTCAGAGCAGTGCACGATTTAAAATTTGTGAGTTGCTTATTTCTGGAATTCTCCATTTATTATTTTCAGAGGATGGTTGACTGCAGGTAATAATCTGTGGAAAGTAAAACCATGGATAAGGAGAGGGGGGACTACTGTGTATCCTAGTCTTTCACTCTAAAAAAAATCTAGATCTAAGACATTGATCATGTAGCAAATATCTGCAGCTCCTTCAGTTATTAATAATATATTGTTGTATGTTGCACAAATTGCCACATGATATTAACTAATATGTTGTTTTGTAAGTTCTAACATGTGGCTTCCAACATCCCAATAAGATAATTTCCCTGTACATTTTGAGAGGACATACATATTATACCATTTTATTCCTAATGGTATATTCTCAAAAAGCTTTTCCTGAGCAAGGGGCTGTGAACATGCCTGTAATCATGGTACTTGAGAGGATGAGACCGAAGGAGCCGAGGTTTGAACCCAATACATGGTCACATAGCGAGATCCTTTTTCAAAATGAAAAACAAAAAAGGCTGGGTATGTAATTCAGAGGTAGAATGCTCCCAGGTTCAATCCTCGGTAACAAACACACACACACACACACACACACACACACACACACACACACACATTTTTTACTCTTAAATTTTCAATATTGACAGGTATCTTAGTCTTTGGGGGCTGCTATACAAAATAGTACAGACTGGGTGGGATCTTTTTTTTTTTTTTGGTATTGGGGATTGAACTCAGGGGCATTCTACCTCCGAGCTATACCCCCAGCCGTATTTCTTATTCTTTATTTTGAAACAAGGTCTTACTAAGTTGCAGAGTGCCTCACCAGATAGCTGAGGCTGGCCGCGAACCGGGATCCTCTAGTCTCAGCCTCCCGAATGCTGGGATTACAAGCGTGCGCCACCACGCCCGGCTCGGGTGGGTTCTTCTTAACAACTGAAATCTGTTTCCCACAGTTCTGGAGGCTGGAAGCCCGAAACGAAGGTGAAGGCAGCTTCAGTGTCCAGCGAGGTCCTGGCCCATCCATGGCAGTGTCTCACTGCGTGCTTACATAGTCAAAGGGGTGAACAAGCTCCCTTGGGCCTATTTAATAAGGGCATGAATCCCATTTATGAGGACACTCCGTCATTATCTAATCACTTCAAAAGAGGCTCCTTCTTTTCACATCACCGTAGTGGTTAGGGTTTCAACCTGTACATTTTGAGAGGACATGCATGTTTAGACCAGAGCAAGAGACTCCCTGGGCCACCTCCAGCTCACAGAACAAAGGGAAGATAGTGGGGTTCTATTAATTCAATATGTACGCGTCAGCTTTGCATCACTGCAATCGAAATGCAGGACAGGAACGGCTTAGAGGAGGAAAGACTCATTTGGCTCTTGGTTTCAGCGGCTCAGTCCATGGCTGGCTGGCTCCAAGACGGAAACATTGTGGTGGTAGAGTGTGGCAGAGGAGAGCTGCTCAACTCATGGCAGGGAGGGAGAGAAAGAGGAGAGAGAGAGAGAGAGA
>PVLC010003041.1:0-41491 GCA_004027655.1 Graphiurus murinus
CACCATCATCACCATCATCACCATCATCACCATCATCACCATCATCACCGTCACCACCATCATCACCGTCACCACCATCACCACCATCATCACCATCACCACCATCATCACCATCATCACCACCATCACCACCACCATCACCACCATCATCACCATCATCACCATCACCACCATCATCACCATCATCACCATCATCACCATCATCACCGTCATCACCATCATCACCATCATCACCATCATCACCACCATCACCACCATCATCACCACCACCATCACCATCATCACCATCATCACCATCATCACCATCATCACCACCATCACCATCACCACCACCATCACCACCACCATCATCGCCATCACCACCATCACACATGTGGAAGCTGGAGGGAAAATAGGAAACATAAGGGACTGTGGATAAACACAGGGAGAGAACCAGGCATGGTGGTACATGCCTATAATCTCAGTCCTGGGGAGGCCGAGACAGGAGGATTGCAGGTTTGAGGCCAGCCTCAGCAACTTGGCAAGAACCTCAGCAACTTAGTGATACCCTGTTTGAAATAACAGGTGGGATGCCCCTGGGTTCCATCCCCAGACCCCCACCCCTACCCCAGTATATATATGGAGAGACTAGTAGAACAGTGTAAGGGAATTGGAGGAGGGAAAGGAGAAAGCGGATTAAGGAAGGGAGCAGTTCAAATAATGCTCTGACAATCACGGCAGTATCACTGGCGATTCCTCTAACCTGGGGGGGGGGCGAGTGGGATGGGGAGGGAAACCCACCAGGTGCCGTGTGTTTGTGTCATATTGTGCCACCAGCAGCAGCTCAGCCAGGCCGGGCAAGGACAAGCCCTCCATGGTCCTACTGACAGGAGGTGCGTAGAGCACCCACTTGCTACAGCGAGAACGTGGACTGTGTTTCGGGGCCCAGAGGGAAGGGGCAGGGGGCTAGTGCTTAATGGCTCCGGTTGGGGTCTCTGGAGCTGCACGCCAGTCTCAGTGTACTTCAGGCCAGAACTGACTGTGCACTTAGGGATGGCAAAACAGTCATTCTAGGGTTTCTGTTTTGCAACTTAATGAAAAGCATTTAAAAGAAACATGCAGCTGGGCACAGTGGCCCACACCTGTAGCCTCCGTACTTGGGAGGCTGAGGCAGGAGGATCGAGGGGTTAAGGCCAGCCTCAGCTACTTAGAGAGGCTTTCAGCAGCTTAGTAAGACTCTGCTTCAAAATAAAAAAATAAAAAGGCTGGGGGTGTGGCTTGGAGGTAGAACGCCCCTGGGTTCAATCCCTAATAATGAAAAACAAAAACAAACAAAAAACAAAACAAGTTCTTTATGAAGAATAAGAAAAAATTACCAAGACGAGAATAAAATGAATGGTATAATTAAAGATTTATGCTTTTTTGCATAGGAAGGAAAAATACAGTAGAGACATTAAATTGTTCCAAGTCAATCTATAGATTCATTTATATTCCATTAAAAATTCAGCGTGGTGCCTCATACTGAGTCTCCTGGATGGCGGATGGCAGTGTGCCATCGGGCAAGGCGGGGGCCCTTCAGCCTCTCCTCGGAGCATGAAGAACTGCAGGAAACGTTCAGAAGTTAAAGCCACTGGAGCTTTAACTAAGATGTCCTTAACTTCAGAGGGCGTCCGCGTCAGCCTGGCACCGCCAGCCTTGGAGGAAGACGGTAGGAAAGGAGTTGGGAGTGGCCGGTTGGGTTCACAAGCTGGGGTTCCTCTGCAAGAATCCAGAGAGAGCGTCTACAGACTCCGCTGTCTTCTGAAAGTTGTGGGCTTTTATGTTAGACATTTCCAGAGGTGAAGTTTCCGAGATCTTCATCAGATTCCCAGTGGGATCCTTGGCTTCGAACTGTTACAGTGTTTAAATACGGATTAGGGAGAAGTCAGTGCCAAGCTCAGCTGGTACCGAATGAAAGCAGACCAGCATCTTGAGATTGCGTTTATTTATTTATGTGCTGGGGGTTGAACTCAGGGGTGTTCTACCTTCCAAATACACCCTCAGGGTCTCACTAAGTTGCTAAGTTACTGAGACTAGCCTAGAACCTGTGATCCTCCTACCTCAGCCTCCCACGTACTAGGATTTCCTGTGTGCGCCTCCATGTCCAGCTACATCTTGAGATTTCTGTGTCCTTTACTCTGACAGCAGCCCAGCCCCCCTTTACATTCAACCAGAGTAAAAGAAAAGAATAAACTTGAGCACTGGGAATCCAAGGAGGGCCACCAGCTCAGCCAGGAATTCAGTGAGCAGCAGGCGGCTTTCCCGGCCCTCAGGAGCCCACATCACCCGCCCGGGCCTCACAGCTCGGTGAATAGAGCATCTCTCTAGATACCTCTGTGCCACTAAAACCAGGACACGTGTGTGGGACACAGCGCAGGGCCGTAACTCACGGCAGAGCCCCCAGGCCCCAAGGCATGGTGTGGCTGTTAGTTTATTTTTTTATTTTTTATTTTTATTTTTTTGCAGTACTGAGGATTGAACTCAGGGGCATTCTACCTCCGAGCTACACCCCCAGCCCTATTTTTTATTCTTTATTTTGAAACCGGGTCTCACTAAGTTGCAGAGTGCCTCATTAGGTAGCTGAGGCTGGCCGTGAACCCGGATCTTCTGGTCTCAGCCTCCCAAATGCTGGGATTACAAGCGTGCGCCACCATGCCCGGCTGTTAGTTTACAAAATGAAGACATACAGAGACTAAAGGGAAACAATCACCTGTGATCTTGTCGTGCAAACGCCGTGGCTGCCATTAAAAAAGGATTAAAAACATCACATGCACGTTTTTGCAATATCCAAATGGAATAGAATGATGAAAAAAAATAATAAGACAGAAAAACCCTTCTACTCGTCCTCCTTCCTGCTCTGTTGCCTCTTCAGGGGTGTCTGCTGTTAATTCCATGTGCCCCCTCCCAGGAAAAACACAAATGCTAGCTCCCCCCGCCCCCGTATCATTGTCTCAGAATGTATATGTACACACACGCACACACACACATGCACACACACACACACACACAGACACACACTTACACACTTTGTTTTCACGAATAGCCCTGTATGATAACCGCTTATGTGCTAAAAATGACAGAATGTATTCAAAACTGTATAACACACTGTATATACCTTGCTTTGAATGAGAGGATCTGTTCAAGCATTCTTCCCCCCCTTTTTTTTCTTTTTTTTTTGAGGTTCTGGGGATTGAACTCAGGGGCATTCTACCTCCGAGCTACACCCCCAGCCCTATTTTTTATTGTTTATTTTTGAAATAGGGTCCTCACTAAGTTGCAGATGCCTCACTAGGTAGCTGAGGCTGGCCTCGAACCCGGATCCTCTGGTCTCAGCCTCCCAAATGCTGGGATTACAAGTGTGCGCCACCACGCCTGGCTCATCCTTCCTCTTTTAACAAGTGCGTTGCTCTCTGTGCCTTTAGGACGATGCCCCAGTCCTTACCCACACATCTCATTGAGTGTTGATGGTCGCATCTCTGATTGGTGTAGGAGGAGGTCACGTGACCCAGCCCTGGCCAATGAGAAGTGAGAAGGGACATGCTGGCCAGCGTGTAGGAGGAGCACCCTCACATTTAGGAAAGAGACTTGCAAGAGAAGTCTCCTCCAGAGGCTCCTTCTGCTCCTAAATGTTGTTATTGGTGATGTGATATCTGGATCGTAGCAGCTATTTTGTGATCAGCCTGTAGCTGAGCGCCATGAAGAGAGGCAAGTCTCGGGGAAGCAGAGCTGGCTGCTGGGATGCCGTTGCTGGGGCCTGTCCCACCCGTGGGCAGCTCGTGACGCCGAGTAAAACAATTGCCTTTGCCAGGCCTCTCACCAGGGCCTGATGCCTGTAACTTTCCTCAGCTCTGCTTTCTCCTGCCCTCCTCTCTCCGGGCTGCTTTTCCCCCTCGCTTACCCTGGGCGCGCGCCCGGCTCTAGCACAGACAGTGGAGCGTGCTCCTGTCGTTGTTGGAAGAGGGTTTTCCATGATGCCACCAGCGTCTCCGCGCAGGGCTCTTCAAAGCCCAGGGAAGGCTCTGGGGGCAAGCGACAGGCCACTCAGCTGTGCGTTTGCGACAATCCACAGGCGAGGCCTTTCAACTGCAGTCAGCTAGGGATACTGCTTCTTCCCACTCCGATTCCCCCAGCTCTTCTCCTCCTTCTGGGGGTGCAGAGTGGGCACAGCCAACTTGGCATCTGCCTAAAAGAAGTTGCATGGGGGGGTGTCTTCCGCTTGGGGTGCAGCTTCCTGCGGCCGCCCGTCACTCCTTTGTAGAGTTACATTATCGCTGGCGGCTGGTGGTCCAGGTGTAGGAATGGCCTCCGGGCAGCTTCGTACCACCCACCTTAGCTCTGACGCAGTGGGGGAGATGCACAGAGGTTGTATCTGGATCACAGTGTGTCCCCTCGAAGCTGACCCGAGAGTCTGTGCTTAGCGGGAAGGAAACAAGGCTTGCGATGCGTGGAGACGGAAGCTTGTCTGGGCCAAGGCATCCCATCCCAGTGCTGTAGCTTGATCTCGACTGGCTCACAAAGGCAAAGGCCGTGCCCTGGAGGCTTGGGCCACAGCCCCTGGCGCTGCTGGGAGCTGGCGGAACCTTTAAGAGACCGGGTCTAAGCCAGGAACGGTGGCACAAGCCTGTACTTGTGCTGGGGAGGCTGAGGCCAGAGGATCCCAGGTTCAAGGCCAGTTTCAGCAATTCAGTGAGACCCTCAGAAACTCAGACCCTGTTTTGAAATTTAAAAAATAGGGGGACTGGGGTATAACCAGGAGGTAGAATCCTCTGGATTCAATCCCCAGTACAAGGAAGAAAGGAAAGAAGGAAGGGAGGGAGGGAGGAAGGAAGGAAGGAAGGAAGGAAGGAAGGAAGGAAGGAAGAAAGGAGAGATCCTAGTAGAAGAAACTTAAGTTTTTGGGGTGTGCCCTTGAGGGAATCTTGGGACCCTGGCCCCTTCCTGTCCCTCTTCTGTTATGGCTGTGAGGGAGTGACCAGCCTCCTTTGCCATGGGCCCCCACCACGAGGTATTCTGCCACCAGGGGCCCAAAGCAACAGAGCCAAAGGACCGTGGGAATCTTTGAAGCCAGGAGCCAAGGACGACCTTCCCTCTCCTCAACGTTATGGCCTCAGGTGTTTTGTCACAGTCCCACCTAGAAAGATGACTGACACCATACAGGTGAAAACTTGTGAGTGGAGGACTTGGTTCTTTTCAAGGCTTAGTCAAAAGCAGAAGCTTCCTTCTCTTAGAAAAACATTCACCATGGTGGTATGCGCAGTAATGAGTACACTTGGCATTTGATTTTATTTTTGATGGAACTGGATGCAGTGGAATTCCTTGATCTTCCACACTGGTAGGGCGCACCCTGTACATAGAGTGTGAAGACCCACAGGAAGGACGGATGCGGCAGGCACCAACGTGTGGGACCTGTGTTCTGACACCTCGTCCTGGGGAAGTCCAGCAGCCCCGGAGAGGGCGGCGTGAGGCCACCCGAGGAAACACTTGTTGCTGTATGGAATCCTCCAGACTCAATAAGCTCATCAGCGTGGGGCATGATTATCAGATTGCAGTTTTGAAGCTTGGTACAATAGTGACATTTAATAAGGCTGTGCTTAGTAAGTGTTGTCAAAACACAGGATTTTAAAGATCTTCAGGCTTAAATCTAGAAAACTTAGAGTGGGGCACGGTGGCACATGCGTGTAATCCAAGTACTTGGGAGTCTGAGGCAGGAGGCTCTCCGGTTCTCCCACGTCTACAGAGTCCCGGGCCTCAGCAGCGTCAGTGTGTGTGTGTGTGTGTGTGTGTGTGTGTGTGTGTGTGTGTGTGTGTGAGTGTGTGTGTGTGTGTGTGTGTGTAAGGCTGCGGAGGTCCAGGGCCTCAGCATTGTGTGAGTGTGTGTGTGTGTGTGTGTGTGTGTGTGTGTGTGTGTAAGGCCTGGACCTTCTGGGTTTGGTGCTTTCCGCATCGCCTGCTCACAGAGCTGCAGGCGGCTCAGATGAGCTTTGTCACCTATTTGGACCACGGGTCCGGTTCAGAACTCGGTGGAATTTGCTGTTCAGTTTCTGGTGGGGAACTTGGGTCAGTCCCTGGGTCACAGGGCAGGCAGCCGGGTCCGCCTGGCTAAGGCGTCCCATCTTGAAGTATGTCAGGCCGGCGTATTGGTTATATGAAGCCGAGATAACAGGAGGACGGTAACTTCGGGAAGAATCGCTTGGCTTACCTTTTTCTGCGCACAGCGAGCTGTAAGGACGCTCCGGCGGGGAGGGCACCCTTTACACACCAAGGCTGGGAAATAGCGTCTTCACCAGAGACTGGCCATTGAGGCGGCACTGATCGCAGACAGTAGACCGTGAGCTAGCCCTTGTCCCCAGCTTCTGCACCGCCATGTATGTCTCAATAAGTCTCTGGAGTTTACTCCCCTCACGCAGAGACCCGTCCACCTTTCACGCCTCCACAGATGTATTGCTTTTGTTTAAAAAGCATAAAAGCATCATGCTTTGGCCATTTCTTTGGGCTTGGCTGTCTTGTAAAGATCCCCCTACAGGTAAATTTAAGGAAACTTGTCTGCTCTTCTCTCGTTCCTCAGCTCTTATAGACCTGGGTTCCCAGGTCCAGGGCGAGGGGAGCTCTGTTCCCTGCCTGCCCCTCAGCAGGACCCAGCTCTTGGGTGAACGCAGAGCTGGTTCCACCGCAGCTGTGGAGTGCCCAGCACGCTGCTCCCTCCGTGCTGGCTCTCTTGGCTGCCCAGTGAGTGGAGGCAGTGTTCAGAACGCTCCCTGCAGTGTCCCGCCAGGCAATTAGAGTGGGGCATGGTGGCACATGCATGTAATCCAAGTACTTGGGAGGCTGAGGCAGGAGGCTCTCCGGTTCTCCCACGTCTACAGAGTCCCGAGCCTCAGCAGCGTCAGTGTGTGTGTGTGTGTGTGTGTGTGTGTGTGTGTGTGTGTGTGTGTGTAATCAGCGCACCGAGGTGAGCTTTCTTCACGCCCCACATTTCCCAGCCTGGGGGGCACATTTCTGACTGGCAGAGTCTGCAGGAGCAGCCGCTGGCACCAGCGCCAGCCCGGAGAGCAGGCACAACCCTGGCCTCGACCTCTCCTGCACATGTTACCCGGCCTCAGGCTTGAGGACGGGAGGAGCCCAGCAAGGGAAGCATGAAGCCTAGATCATGTGTCCAGATGTGGGTGAGGCAGAGATTTGCTGCAAAACAGCGGGGCGGCCGTGACTTGGGGAGCTTCGCCCAGGCCCCCAGAGCGCAGCAATGAACTGCTATGTGTTTTTAGGTAAAGTCGAGGGCAACCCTTCCTAGTGAGCTGAGAGTCCCCACGGACACGCAGGGGCTCCCGGCGTCCTGACGCTGCCATGCTTCCTTGTGCGTGCAGTTCAGTCACGCTGCGTGAAGCTCGGGGCTCCCATCGTGGCCGTGAGGCCCAGCCCGGAGGACGTGCCACGGGTGATGGCGGCACACCCAGTCGCCAGGGGATTGCGGGCACACCCCCCGGAATGTGCCGCTCATCTCTCCACGTGGGAGAACTCGGCTGGGCTTGGAGGTCTGGGCAGAACAGGTCTGGTTTCTGTCCCTGCTGGCACTGCACAAGCAGCCTCAGGAAAGCACAGCGCCTGCCCCCGTGAGGTGTGCTGGGAGGCACACAGGTGAACCGCAGCCAGCGGTGGCGGCGAGCTCCACGTTGCCCTCAGCTTGACATTTGCTGACTCACTGAACCTGCACAGCACTGAGCTTCATTATTCTCTCACTTTACAGATGAGGAAATTCAGGCCCCGCCGGGCGCAGACGCGCTGCCAAAGTCACTCGATAACAGTTGGGACTGGAGGCAAGGGAATGAAATCGAGTCCCCACCTGTTTGCTCTGGACTCCATTCCAGCAGGCTCGAGTCTCCACCGTCCAGCAGGAACTTCTCTCCTTAAGGTTACCGCAGCTTCCACATGCTCGGGCTCTGTCCCCCGGGCTCAGCAGCCGAGGCCGCACAGCTGGCTTCTGGAAACACCAGCTTCGCTTGTCCCAAGAACAACACCTTCTGCTAGTCCCCCTGCCCCCCCCCCCCCATCGCCCTTCTTGTCTCCTCAACTGCTGAGCGTTGCTGAGCCCGAGCCAGCTCCTTGGACCCCTTTTCCTTTGTATCTATGTTCTCTCCCTCCAAGGACTCACTCAGTCTCAAGACTCCAAAAACATCCAGGGAATGAGGATTCCAGCATCTTTATCTTGAGTTTCCGCCGCTCCTTTAGCCCTGGAGCACAGGGGCATCTAGCTGCCCTCAAGATATTCATGGTGGGGCAGCCGGGTGTGGAGGCCCACGCCTTGCCTTCCTTGATCCCCTTCCCCACCTCCTCTCCCTCCCCAGCCCTCTTCCACTCTTCTACTGCTCTCTCATTTATCTGAGATTCCTCTTTGTTTCCTATATTTTTTTTTTCTGGCTTCCACATATGAGAGAAAACATATGACCCTTGACTTTCTGAGACCGGCTGATCTCATTAGCATCATGTTTTCTAGTTTCATCCATTTTCCTGAAAATGACATAATTGATTCAGTTTAATGAGTTTAAATTTAAATAGGTGCTGACCCAGTGGTGCAGGCCTTCCATTCCAGCTCCTTGGGAGGCTGAGGCAGGAGGATCATTAGTTCAAGCCAGACTCTGTGTCAAATTAAAAATAATAATAATAAGGACTGGAGCTTAATGGTAGAATGTAGCTTAATGGTAGAATGTCCCTGGTTTTAGCCACAAAATAATAATAATAATAATAATAATAATAATAATAATAATAATAAATGAATGGGTCATGGTGGTGCATGCCTGTAATTCCAGTACTTGGGAGGCTGAGACAAGATGCTGAAGCCAGCCTCAGCAACTTAGTGAGACCCTCAGCAACTTAGCAAGATGCTGTTTCAAAATAAAAAAATAAAAATAAAAGGGCTGGAGTATAGCTCAGGGATAGACTGCTCCTGGGTTCCGTCCCTAGCAACCCTCCCTAGTATTAGTAATGTCAATAATGATGATGATGATACATTTGAACAGTAGCCTGTGGCTGGTGGCTGTCATATTGGACAGCGTGGGTACTGTGAGGTCTGGTCACAAGGTCATGCCAGAGGAGGACCGGAAACAAAAGAACAAAAAAAGAGAAATGGCCCCTGCCCACTGCCCTGTCCTGAGATGACCTGGCCACTAGCACACCCACCAGCGGCCTACACCACCGCTCCTGCACCCCACCCCACTCCGTGCCCCATAAAAAGCCCCGAGCCTGGAAGAAGGGAGGCTTTCTGACTCTCGTGGGCTCTCTCTCCGGTCAGATTTTAATCTAATTTAATCTTAGTTAAATCTTAATTTAAATCTTCTAGGTTTTAATCCTAAATAAAGCTTGTTCCCTGCTGCTGGGCCGTGTTTTCTTTGCCCCCATAGACCCCAGTGCAGGTCACGTGACCCCTGGTGAAAGCCATCACCATCTTCTTGTTTCATGCCAGCATTTGTCTTTTAAAAGAGATGCCTTCTGTGATCTAAATGCCCATGTCTCTCCAAAATTCATGCCTTAAAATTTAATTTCCAATGTGCTAGTATAAAGAGATGAGGCATTCTGGAGGTGACTGGATCTCGAGGAAGGCCTTATGACAGGTACTCGTGCCCCTAATGAATGGACTCGAAAGACCCCTGTGCCCTCCCACCATGCCGGGGTACAGAAGGAAGGAGCCATCTTTGAAGCAGAGCGGCCCATGTCAGTCCACAAACCTCCCGGTGCCTCGGTCCCTTCCGCCTCCACTACTGTGAGCAATAATGTTCTACCGCCCCTGGATGACCCAGTCTATGGCGTTTCCTTATGGCAATCTGAATGGATGAAGATAGTCTCAACACAATCAAGCAAGCCCTTTATCAACGAGGAGAAATCCACTTGTGGTCTGTGGCAGGCATCCTGGAAGGACTTTGGCCGGTCCTGGTTCTTCTGCAATTTTTTCCCTGCCATTTTTGCTCAAGGCCGTGCTTGCTTTCACATAGCAGCAGTGTAGTAGAACCCCAGCGCCCCGCGTCTCTGCTTCTCTCCCTGTGCCCCTGTGTGTACTGGCCACTGGTCCTTAGCAGTTGGAGGAATGAGGTGAGAGATACGAGCAGTGGTGCCTGCTCAAGACTGGCTGTGAGGCAGAGCTGTATGGTGGGTCCCTGCCACGTTGCTGCTATTCGGTGTGAGGATTTAGAATATATTCCTGGAGAACAAATGTGCGCTTTTCCCCAAAGCCCTGACAGTTGCCGCTCAAACTCAGACCGTCCTGTCCTCTTACAAGCAGGCCCAGTGAGAGGACTCTTGGATCCAGCATGGGGCCTCCTCCTTGCTGGAATCCAAGGCGTTGTTTGCGACGCTCCTTTGGGGGCTAGCTTTGTCATTCACGGTTGAGTGTCTGAGGCAGTGACACAGCCGGGAATGTCATCCACCATCACCTGCTACCATCGCACGTGTGTTGCTGTTCTGGGTTCCTCAGCCCAGCCCTGTGATGCTCCCTGCAACGCCCACCGAGTCCAAGGGGGAGGGCACACCCCCAGATTGCACCTGGAGGCCCGTGGCCCCAGAATGGGAGTGTTGAAATTTGGCCTGGGCTGTGCCCCAAACTGCAATCAGTGATCTCGGCATGTGTGTGTGTGTGTGTGTGTGTGTGTGTGTGTGTGTGTGTGTGTGTGTATGTAGGGGGGAGCTGGGGATTGAACTCAGGGGCATTCTACCTCTGAGCTGCACCCCTAGCCCTTTTCATTTTATTTACTTTTGATGCTGGGGATTGAACTCAGGGGCATTCTACCTCTGAGCTGCACCCCTAGCCCTTTTCATTTTATTTACTTTTGATGCCGGGGATTGAACTCAGGGGCATTCTACTTCTGAGCTATACCCCCAGCTCCCCCCTTTTATTTTGAAATAGGATCTCACTAAGTTGCAGACATTGGCCTCAAACCTGCAATCCTCCTGTCTCAGCCTCCCAAGCACTGGGATTACAGACGCACACATGCTTCAAGTCTCCCCACTCTGTGACCCTGGGTGAGCATGTCCTCTGAGTAAACCACTTCTGCAGCCAATCAGGACAGGAACAGCAAAGGGGCAGAGGTCCACGTCCTGCCCGCGCCTTCTGCATCCATTGGGAGCAGCTGATGTCTAGCGGGCCCCGGTCACGCTGCTGGTCTGTGTTGTGTAAGAAAAGCCACCAGAATGGATGGAGGGACCCCTCCCAGATGCCCTGTTGGATGCAGAAGTCTGAGAAAGCCAGGGATCTTTCTGGGGGAAAGATTGACTTTCGGGGGATCGATTTGCATGTTCCTGACTTTGCTATTAAGTTCATAATCTGGGGCCGAGGGCATCCTTTGGTGGTAGAGCACTGGCTTACCACGTGCACAAGAGGTCCCAGCTTTGATTCCAAAATGATTGCCAACTGCCATCCTGTAAAAGGGAGTAGATTCTCCCCCAAAACGGGGTAGAACCTCTGGCCTCAGTAGAGAGGTGCAAACTAAGCACTTTGGGTAGTAAGAAGTGAGAGGTGAGCCAAGCGTGGTGGTGCACACCTGGAATCTCAGTACCTGCGAGGCTGAGATGGGAGGATCGCAGGTTCAAGAACAGCCTTAGCAAATAGTGAGACTCTCATCAACCTAGCAAGACCCTGTTTTAAAATATATATATATATATATATGGCTGGGGTGTAGCTTAGAGGTAGAATGCCCTTGGGCTCAATCCTTAGTCTCTCTCTCTCTCTCTCTCTCTCTCTCTCTCTTTCTCTCTCTCTCTCTCTCACACACACACACACACACACACACACACACACACACACACACATGAAGAGAAGGTGAGGGGTTATTTTTGCCTGGAGAGGTCCGGGAAGCCAGGCCCCACATTTTTACTAGTGGGACTAAGAAGCAGGGGCCGAGCTACAGGGATAGAGAGAGGGAGGAATCCACCACATAGACTGGAGTTCTGGGGTGAGACAGAATAAAAGTGAAACATAGACAGTAACGACGTCACACAGCCCTGGAGGACAGCCACGAGAGCATGGTCCCGGTAGAGCGTGAGTCCCGGGACGTTCAGAAAGCCCTGGGCACTCCCTCCGGAGGACGTGGGAGAGAAAGAGGCCTGAGGGAGGTGGAATCCCAGGTCCGCCCACTGGTGAGGTGGAGAGGTGAAGAGGGGCAGCAAGAAGACCAGTCGCTCTCCTTACCTGCCCCAAAGGAACAGCGCTCACAGCCCCTCAGAAAACACGGTGCAGGGGAGGCGCTGCGGCGGGGCCGGGCAGGGAGGAAGCGGATCTGAGGTGGTCTGTGAGGGGCGGGCTGAGGGGGCACCGGGCAGGACCCGGCTCTGCCAGGGTCTAGGGGTGGAGACACCTGCTTGGCAGTGTGGGGGGCACCAGGCCACCCGCGGCCCCAGGCCCAGCCCCTGGCCTCTCCTGTGTGCCTGGCCCTGGCTGGCCTTTCAGACACCGCTCTGCCTGACCAGTGGCCGTGCCAGCCAGTGATCCCGCTTCCCCGGTGGCATGTCCAGGCGTCCAGTCCATATTCGTCCTCCACCCAGCTCACCTCTTTTTGTGACCTGCCTTCCCCAGTGAGGTCCCTCTTCTTTCTTTTTTCTTTTCTTTTCTTTCTTTTTTTTTTTTTTTGTGGTACTGGGGATTGAACTCAGGGGCATTCTACCTCCGAGCTACACCCCCAGCCCTATTTTTTATTCTTTATTTTGAAACTGAGTCTCGCTAAGTTGCGGAGTGCCTTACTAGGTAGCTGAGGCTGGCCGCGAACCTGGATCCTCCCGTCTCAGCCTCCTAAATGCTGGGATTACAAGTGTGCGCCACCACGCCTGGGTCCTCTTCTTTCTTTACTGTGGCTCAGAGACATCGATTGTCCTTTGAACAAGTCTGTCCCTGGGCCCACTGTGTCCTCTGGTTCCACCCCATGAGGTCATGTGGGACTGACACTTTGGGGGGACCTCGACAGAGGAGCCACTGCCGATGCCCCTTAATCCTACCTGTGACCTCAGGTGGCAGAGAGTAACATACACCAGCAGCTCAGGAAAAATGACCTCTTTGTTCTGTTTATTGTGACTTTCCTGTATTTCCATATTTCTTAGGATAATATGCTTTCTAACCTAAGACAATATCATTCAGATTGCTACATTTTCTTATCTTGATTGTGTAGGTATGTAGGTTATGTAGGAATTATCTAGAAATTATGTAGGAAGCAGGTTTGAGGACTGGCACAGCCGTGTCTCCTATGACTTCCTGGGCTTTGAACTCGAAACTTTCATTTCTTGTTGTAAATCACAGTTTCCTGTCTCTCTCCTGCTCTATCATTTGAGAACTGCAGGTGGGTAACTGTTCAGCACAGCAGGACTTCCTGGGCATCAAGACTCAATTTGTTGGTAAAATGAAAACTGAATCTCTCTCTCAAGCACGCACCCAAAAGGCCAGTCCTTTAAAACTAGCGGTTTGCTCAGTGATGTCACAGTCGGCGTGGCCACCTGACGGATGAGGAAATTCACCTGACGGAGGCACCTTGCTCAGTCGCCTCTGCTCCAGGGAGGATCTGCGACTCCCATCCAGGTCTGTTAGGCTGCAGCTGCTTTCTTAACCAGGTGCTGACTGCTCCCCAGATGTTCATCCTGTGTTTACCCACGGTGAGACTCCGTGGGGCGTCTCCCAGCGACATGCTGATCTAACAGTTTAAAGGGACAGAGCAGACAGAGACATTTCAGCAGCACAAGCTCCACTGCTAAAGTTGTGGCCTCAGACACTTCCGTGCCACTCACAGGGAAGCACTCGGCTGGCCCAGGCACCTGACAGTGGAAGTGTCTCTGCCTGAGCCGTGACAGCAGCCTGCCCCTCCCAGGGCCTTGCATTAATATGCCTCGTGCTTGCAAGGAGACTTGCAGGATGTCTGCAAGAGGAGGAGTTTCGTCTCTGTGCATTGTCCCAGTGCAAATTGCAAGAGCCTGAATTTGCATGACATGGAGGAATGCTAATAGCTGTCACCTGCACGAATACTCTGAACAGGGAAAGCCAAGGACAGGGGGTGGCACCGAGAAGCCTGGTGTTGAGACAGGGTGACCGTGGCCCCACGCGCAGGTGAACATCAAGCTTCCCGCTTGTGGGCTTTGTGACACCCCCAATAAATGGCGCCGCCAGATGCCTAACAAAAGGCATTTGAACGTGTGCAGGATTTAAGATAAGCATCCTCCTATCAGGGAGCAGCTGTCTGAAAAAAAATCAGTTAAGACTGAGGCTTCTAATTTATATAAATGCTCGGATTCGTCCCCAGGTTATTAAAGCGGAGCAGCATGCTTCTCATTCCGTTTGGAGGCCAAACGCTGCAGAGCTATTAGCTTGCATCCATCTTGTGCGCTTCGAAATTGAAATTAGCTTCCTTTAATTGCGTTGGCATAAAGTAAATATCTGTCCCTCAGCAGAGCAGGCTATTAAGGGAGCTTGAAATTAAGTGACTCCGAGGCTCGTGTGGACATCTTTGCAGCAGTTATGGAACGAGGTGGCACTGGTAACTGGGAGTGGTGTAGAAAAGTCAAAATAATGAGGGGACTGTCCTTCTCTCGGCTTTCTTCCTTATTGTTTGGATTTCATCCCAGCAATTAAGTACTGATTAGTTCCTCCATTGCCCGAGGCTTTAAGAGATGCAGAGCAAGCGGCCAGCCCACCAAACGAGGGGAAGGAAACCCCTCTCACTCGAGCAACACCCAAGGGTCCATGCCTCCGGAGAGGAGCCGCCATGATACCTCCAGGTGAGGCTCTTGGCCCTCCCTGCTCACCTGGCTGGAGTCATCAGAAGTCTGGGCTGGGTGGGGGTCCCAGGTGACTCGTCACAGCGTCCAGCGTGGGCTCTCCAGCAGGGATCGCAGGGCTGCACTTCGTACTAGGGCATCCAGCAGGGATCGCAGGGCTGCACTTCGTACTAGGGCATCCGGCTCCCCCGGCAGGCGTGAGCATCTGTGCCACGTGAACCCGGTGGGAGCCGCAGGCCCTTCCCGACCACCTGGCTCGCTGTGGCAGGTCATGGCGGCCTGCCCAGAATCCCAGGGGGGCCCCCAGACCCCATGTCTCCTTAGAGCATAAGTCATCTGAGGCTGTGCTTTCTAATCACAACATATTTTCCCAGTGAAGTGATTAAAGATTGGTCCAGTGGAGCCCTGTCCCGGGATTAGAATCCCAGATGCCTGCTACGATGTTAGTGTGTTCTTCAAAACTCATGTGTTGGAAGCCAGGTGTGGTGGCGCACGCTTGTAATCCCAGCATTTGGGAGGCTGAGACCGGAGGATCCAGGTTCGCGGCCAGCCTCAGCTACCTAGTGAGGCACTCCGCAACTTAGTGAGACTCGGTTTCAAAATAAAGAATACAAAATAGGGCTGGGAGTATAGCTCGGAGGTAGAATGCCCCTGAGTTCAATCCCTAGTACCGAGAAAAAAAAAAAAAAAAAAAAAAAAACCTCATGCGTTGGAACCTAAATTCTTGTGCATTGCAGTGTCAGTGTGGTGTCAGCAGGTGGGGCCGACAGGCAGTTAGGTCTTGGAGACAGAGCCCTCGTGAACAGATTAATTAGCCTTTCTTCAGTGCGTGAGTTCTTACTTTCTCAGGACTGGATTTGTTATGGCAGGACTGTGTTGTCATAAAGCAGGGTTGCCTCTCCCTCATGTCTTCTTCTCTGCTCCTGCCCACTGCTACCCCTTCTTTCCTCCAGGAGTTGAAGGAGCCTGAGCCCCTCATCAGAAGCTGCTGCCATGTTCTTGGACCTCCATCCTCCATAACCATGAGCTAAGGGAACCTCTATTCTTTATAAGTTACCTAGCCTCAGGCGTTCTGTTATAGCAAAAGAAAATGAATGAAGATACTACCCTCGCAGAATTCCTGAGCTCTTAGTGCTTCTCTGCTCTGCAGCTGCTTCTTGGCTCTTTGGGCATAAAACAGAATGTCACAACAAGACCTAGTGTATTGCGTGATTAAGTAGAATAAAATACAAGCTCCTGCCAACTGCCAATCAACTCATCTTCTGGCAGGAAGAGGTACTGGAAATGATGGGCAAGGGCATGTAAGGAGGGATCCATTGTAGTCCTGAGCCTGCACTCGGAGAAGAGAGTGTTAGACTCATGGCAAATCAATACCGCCTCTTTGTCTTGTCAAGAAACTTGGGAAGGAATGGGTTGTCTCAGCCTAGAGTTGTGTGGCTGGTGTCTCGTGAATGCTGAGAACGTGTCACCGGCAATGGAGAACACTTGATGACACGGGACAGTCACAATTAACCCGTGGCGTCTTCTGTAGAGCAAGCTGTATAGTTCTCACATATCTGCTCATTAAAAAAAAGTCACTGAGCATATGTATGTCTGATGATGATCTAGCCTTGAGAATACACAGACTAATGATACTTAGATCCTGCCTCCAAGGAACTCACAGCCAGGGGAGGAAGTGCAGAGTATAAACCCACAAACGTACTAAGAGCTGGAAGCTTTTTCCTCCATGAAAGTTTCAGGACTTTTTTTTTTTTAAGAAGGTGAAATTTATCTGGGCACTGCGGAGCACACCTGTAATCCCAGTACTTTTGAAGCTGAGATAGGAGGATCACAGGTTTGAGGCCAGCCTCAGTAACTTAGCAAGACTCTGTTTCAAAATAAAAAATGGAGTAGGGCTGGGAGTGTAATTCAGAGGTAGAATGCCCCTGGGTTTAATCCCCTGTACACAAAAGAAGGTGGAGGAGGCAGAAGAGAAATTTGAGCTTATAGGATTAAAGAGATCATTATGAGAGGCCAACAAAAATAGGAAATGAGGTGCTTAAGTAGTTTAAATAGTTCTAGAAAGTTCTATGGCATCCGTGGTTCCCAGGTAGTGTTCCAAGAACAACCAGCTCTCGTCCAGGGCTACAGCATAGAGTTTCTGTGTTGCCCCTGTGCTTTCATCAAGGTCTCCTCCAGTCCCCTGGAAGTCTCCCAGATTATCAGGAATACTGTAACTATTGGAGAACGTGGGTTCTTACTGACTCCCAAGCTGCCTTCTGCTGGGTCTAGTTCCACCGCCTGGGAGCGCAGAAGCCCTTCCCAACCCCGAGTCCAGGCATTCCCACATCTGGGGCCTCTTCAGCTCAAATCCTCTTCCTTCAACTTACTTCAAAGACCGATGCTGTCTCCTACCATGCCTAGATTGTTATGTTTTTGCACTTGGAAGGGCAGTCTTCTTTAATTACCAAATTAATTTCAGCCAATGAGCTTTGTCCTGTCTCCTCCTGTGTCTGTTGAAATAATTCGAGGTGGCAAGTTCTGTTGGTCCTGCCTGACTTAGCTCATGTGCTGGGCCTCACTCTTGCGGCTCCTCGGGACCTGCTTGACCGACCCAGAGGCTGATTGTGGCTGAGGTAAACACTCAGCACGATGTTAGTGATGCTGCTGTGATTTATAGTTTCTGGCACTCAAGTACTACGCGCACTTGATTTTAGGAAATGCGGCAGATACTTAAAAAGACATCGTTCAGCCACAGGGACCTGCGCGCAGGAAGGCAAAGCAGAATGACCTCGCTGTTGTCCCAGCGGTGAGACGGCTGTTGTCTCCAGAAGTAGAAAGTGGCTTTTCTCTGTCATTAATCACTTCAGCGAGCTGCCATAGGAGCAGAAACTGTTGTCCTCGTTTTCATTAGTCTTAGCTGCAGGGATTCAGGCTGGGGGGGAGCTTGTTGTCTTTCTTCCAGGGTCTGAGGGTTCAGTGTGCCTGCCTGAACTGGAGGAGGGGTTCCAGGTCAAAAAAGTATTTCAGATCGTATCAGCTAGTTGCATGACTGCAGCATGTTTGAGATCGGGGCGCTCAAGTGTTGGGAAACGTGAAGAGTGGATTGGAAACAATGAACTTTTATATGATAGGCAATTAAAGTGTATGGCATCTTAATATTTATCAAAGTCATGTACACATATGCTAAGGAACAATGAAAAAGTACACAACGGAGCCGTGAAGCACGCTGTCTCTTGCGCATCCCCAGCACCTTGGCTCGGGGGCTGGCTGCTCTTTCTGAGCTCTGGTATTTCCACCCCAACCCTAATCAATATGCCTACTATGAAGCTTCATTTGTTCTAAAAGCATGTTCATGTATTAGCTAGTAAAATTTTTATTTGAGATTTCAAAACTTATCTCACATAAACCATTTCCTTTTCCTCTCCCATCTCTTCCCAATTTACGGTAGTATTTCTATTAGTTACTGTATAAACGTAAAATATCATTACACAGATTCCCTTTTCTATCAATTTATGGGGTATTGAATGATTTATCTCTATTTCTAAGACCACTCCCAAGTCCCAATTAATTGCATCTTTGTTAGGGAAGATAACATTTATGTTCTGTACCATAATTTATGTACTTTTGACTCTAAGTTGATTTATTAGTTCAAATCTAATAAACATCTTTTAACAACATGTAATGGTAACTTGGATTTTAATAAGAGAGAAAGGAGTTTGAACTGCATCTTTAATAAGCCACAGCAAAGTGAGTATTGCCTATCCCAGAGCCAAGTACATTAATTGGGTTACATTTCTTCCTCCAAGTCCATTATCACAGCCCTAGGAGACACAGAACACAATATTTCTAGAATAAGAGTAAAGTTATATTCCCCACATGTTAACTTGATTCGTAGGTGAGACATGACTTTCTTGGAAGGATTTTTGTCTTGCCCTGAGTTTCTAATTGCCTTTTGTTTCTTGAACCTTGAACAGATTCTACATTTCCTGAAATGCATAAGTCCCTATTTTAAGACTCTGCAATAGTTTTTTAGTTATAGGAACATGATCTGGGGGCATGAAGGGCCATGGAAAAGGCAGGGAATCCATTTCAAAGACCCAATTCTGCACAGAAGCATAGCAAAGAGGAAAGCCTAAAGAAGACCCCAGTGCTGTTCATTCAGACATTTGCTCTCAGCCCAGGGGGATGTCTGAAAGGGAAAGGGAGAGAAAATGAAAGGATCAGGTTCAAAGCCAGCAAGCTTAGGACTCTATCTATCAATGTCCCTAATGGCAAAGCGAGGGAGATGTGTTCTCTCCACTGCCCAGAGCATTGAAGAAAGAAAACAAAGACAGATCTGGACACACTGGTGGGAATGCTGCCAACTCACAGGGAGGCATACTCGTGTATCTGTCCATACATGAAGCAGAAAGACTAGGCAGAGTGAGTCCCCTGCTCACGCCTCTCATTTTCTTCCCACAATGCCATGGGCCACCCATTCCTGTTCAACAATGAAAAGCAGCAGAGCGGATCTGTACAGACAAATTGCAAAAAAGAATGATAACAAAGTCAAATAAGTCTCTTGGAGAACTGTGTCCAAACACACAGTTCTCCAACAGACTCAAACAAATGGCAAAAGTCCTTGTTCTACAAAACCAGTGAGAAGCAGGAATTCATGGTGGACATTGTAAGCCTTTAGGGAGAAGCCCCAAAACACATTGACTGGATTCCATGAAGATGAGATCGGAATAAACAAAACATGAATACATTTCTTCTAAATGTATTCATGAAATACATTTTTCATGAAATAAAAATTTCAAGAAATAAAGATTTTTTCTGATATAAAAAGCTCTATCTGTGACTTTAAAGACACACCACTTCCTAGGAAACACGCATACTCTGGAAAATGTTCAAGTTAGAAAAATCTTTCAATTCTTAGAACACACCTCTGGGCCCTGTGTCTGTGTTTTATTGCATATGGCTTTTCAATCTTGGGATTTGGGTTTCCAAATGTTTCTCCCACGTTTTTCTTCACCTTTCCTCTTTGCTTCTTAGTCTGAGAGGGTCGTGTCTTCCAGCCTGTTATGGTTTGGATTTAAATTGTCCCCCAAACCCTCGTGTGTTAGTCACAGGCAGCCGTGGCCAGCCGTGGGCCCTGGGCCTGGCTGGGGACAGTGTTTCGCCCAGTCCACAGCAGCTTTCTCTCTCTCCCCTCTCCCTCTCTGCTGCCCACCGCCGTGATGGCGGGCGACTGTCCCTACTCCACCAAGCCGTGAGCTCTGCAGTTGCAGACCAAGGCTAACGCGGATGGGATTCTCTAGGCATGTGAGTAAATTAATTCTTCTTCTTCTTCCTCTTCTTCTTCTTCTTCTTCTTCTTCTTCTTCTTCTTCTTCTTCTTCTTCTTCTTCTTCTTCTTCTTCTTCTTCTTCTCTAAGTTGTGTGTGTCCGGCATTTGCGTCACAACAGTGAAAATGCTGAATAAAACATAGCCTTACTAATGATTTTACTTCCCCTTCAGAAGTAATAATTTTAACTGCTCCCAATGTTGAATAATGACTCTGCCCCCAAAGGAAATCAGAGACTCCTTTGTTCTGAGCCAAAATGAGTAACAATGGCCTTGGGACACGGATTCAAGTCACCCTGATGACATGCTCCACCAGGGAAACGGTCGCATGAACTTTCATCATCACAGGACAACAGCAAGTCACAGATGAATCTACTTCCCAGCTGCCTGGGTGGAGCGTCAGGTGGTCCCTGGGCCTGGCTGGGCACAGTGTTTCGCCCAGTCCACAGCAGCTTTCTCTCTCTCCCCTCTCCCTCTCCGCTGCCCAGCGCTGTGAACTGCAGGCGACTGCCCCAACTCCACTAAGCCGCGAGCTCTGCAGGCTACTGTAAGAAGGAGCTTTCTCCTGCGGGTTCCAGATGATTTTGCAACTTGGCTTTAGGGTGGGTGGAGGCTAGCCAACTGCTAAGGTCAGTGACACATTCTGAAAAGGTCATCTTGTAGTCATGGGAGTGTTAGGCCAGATCCAAACATTAAGCTACAATGGCAAACCAAGAGAAGCCGAGATAACTGGGCTCTCAGTTACAGCTTCTTGGCTCTGCTTCCACACTCGGGACGATTCACTCAGCCAAAGTCAAACGGGATCTTTAATATCCAGGTGGTTTCTTCAAGAAAACTTTAGTTCACACTACCAAGAATATTTTCTTAGCTGGGCCCGGTGGCACACACCTGTAATCACAGTACTTGAGAGACTGAGGCAGGAGGATCACAGGTTTAAGTGCAGCCTTAGCAATTTAGAGAGACCCTGTCTCAAAATAGAAAATAAAAAAGGGCTAGGGGGGCAGTATAGCTTGGAAGTAGAATGTCCCTGGGTTTAGCCTCTGATACCAAAAAGAAAAAAGAAGGCATATTTTCTTTTTCTTTGACTCTTTTCCTAGCTGCCTACCCTTGTCTCATGGTTGTAGTTTCTCAAATATGTCTGAAGATATCCTGGATTTTTGGAAATGTTCTCTCCAAAATGATCTCAATTTTGTATGGAAGACATTGTTTTTGTTGGCCTTGGTTGTGGCCCTTGGACGTGTTGATTTCCCTTCAAGCCTTGGTGATTTTTTTTTTACCTGAGCAACAGAAATGACTCAATTACAACACCTAACTTCCTATGTAGGTAAACCTCTCTGCCACTCCCACACCTTCCAAGAAGAAACTGTCTCTCCAATTCTGGTTTCTCTGGTCTTTTTTTTTTTTTTCTTGCTACTGGAAGTGGAATCCAGGGGCATTCTAACCTCCCAACTATACCCCCTATTTTATTTTTTATTTCGAAACAGGATCTAGCTAAGAGGCTGAGGCAGGCCTCAAACCCATGATCCTCCTATCATGTACATTACCCTCTTCATTTCTTCTTTCTTCTTTAGGAATGTCTGATCCAACCTTGTTATACACAGCCATTAAACTTAAGAAACCAAAGCACAAAGACAGCTGCTGGGGCTTTGGCCAGGAATGCAGTTCAGGAGCCTTGTCTACAGTCCCCCCCCCCCCTTACTGGGAGCTGTCTATCCTTTCTGATGTGTCTAAATTATGCCATAGCTTTCTGATCAAGGGACTGGGGCTTCTTGAGTTGGAAGTCTGTTTATAGCACTGAGTTAGATAAAGAAAAATACCTGAAGAAGAAGGGGTGGGGAAGAGGACTTCGACTCAGGTCCTTGCCCTGCGTCTGAGGCCCATTCGTGTCTTATGCATGCAGTATTTCAATTTATTCCCGCTAAACCCTTACAAGCATGAAATGTTTTCACATGAACTCAAGACCAAGGTATGTTAAGCAAAGCGTCAGAGCTCAAACTGGGGTAGAAAGTGACGGCCAGGAAGTAGAACAGCCACCTTGGTTCCAAGCAAGAGCTTTCCCACCACCATCGAGATGGACTGATTTTATTTAGGTTTATGAACTGTCTTATTTCAGGGGCTGATCATTTCTATCCAAGTTGTGATCATTTAAATAAACGTTATAATAATATTCTGCTTAGTCTGGTAACTATTTTTTTTTTTCAGTACTGGAGATTGAACCCAGGGGCATTCTACCTCTGAGCTACACCCCCAGCCCTATTTTTATTCTTTATTTTGAAACAGGGTCTCACTAAGTTGTGGAGGACCTCACTAAGTAGCTGAGGCTGAGATGAGATCCTCCCATCTCAGTCTCCCAAGTACTGGGATTAGAAGCATGAGCCAGTGTCCCCAGCTTGGTCTGGTGACTTTAAAAAAAATAAGTGCCCATTCGAGGGCAGTGGCACATGCCTGTAATCCCAGTCCTTGGGAGGTTGAGGCAGAAGGATCACAGGTTCAAGAACAGCCTTAGCAACTTAGCAAGGCCCTCCACAACTTAGTGAGACTCTGTCTCAAAATAAAAAATAAAAAGGACTGGGGGTGTAACTCGGAGGTAGAACACCCCTGGTTTCAATCCCCAGGATCACTAAATACATAAATAAATAAATGCCCACAGACCAATTTGGCAGAATCCAAGAGACAGCCGGTCTTCTGCCCAGAAGCAGAGGTTGGTGAAGCTCAGCCCGCTGGGAGACAGTAGGAGGCAGCAGAGTTTCTAGCGCCCAGTCTCACAAGGCGGTGTGGCTGGCCAGTCTTGAGAAAGGTTGTTAGTTTTTCCTTAGTCTCTCTCATCATCTCCTTCTTCCTTCACTCAGGGGCGATTCGTTACCCGTGGAGGTAAATTGCACTGGAGGCGAGCTCCGGCTCTGCAGCTTTATGTTTTCAGTCTGTGTAACAACATGCTATGATTATGTATGAACTTCTAAGTGGAAGTAGGGAGGCTTAATTCCATTGGATTTCCCTGGAGAAAGGGAGTCAGATTCAGTTCGAACACACGGATCTTTCTTGTTGTAAAAGAGTAGTGTTCGTAGCATTATTTTTCAGAGCTGTTGACTGCACAGTGATGAGATTTTGCTTTATGTATCAAGCCCAGGCTACCCACACTTGACTCACTTGAGAGAAAATAATACGAAGAGCTGTCTTCCTTCTGAACTTGAGAAACGACCCAAATTTCCTACCCCATTACAGGGAAATACAACCTCAGCCCGGAGAAAATTTAGCTTCTCAACTAATTTTGTTCCCTCTTTTCCATAGGCTGATTTTTAAGATCTGTCCCAGTGCATAAGCTCTACCAAGCACAGGCAAACAGGGCGTTAAGCTGACTTGAACCCCCCCTCTCTACCAGGGCTGTACGTGGGCGGATGCCATGCAGGAATTGATGAGGTGGAGCAGGCAGCAGATGCAGGCTGGGTCTGAACACACAGACTCTCAGTGCTTTAGTTAACAGAGCTGTGTCGCTTTTGAGGGTGCAGAATAGAAACCCACGTAAAAATACTTAAATATTAAGAGGATTGGTTCTTTCAATAGAAGATGCCACCCAGAATGCCATGGGAGAACAGCGTCTGGGAGAGCGCTGGCGGGAGGGGTCTTTGTTGCCTCCACCTCTGCCCCGGCCACGTGCTCTCACCTCCACACCCGTGTTGCTCTTCTCTTTGCAAACTGCCCTCTCTGTTGTCCCCATGGCTTCCCCGGCCCCGGTGGCCACAGCCCAGGTCAGTGGGCTGAGACCACGGGAGCAGTGAGCTCAGTTCTGCACAGCCAGACACGGGGTCCGTCCTGGTTCCAGACCTTCATGGGGTGTTTGATTGGCCAAGCTGGAGCCCCTGCCCCCCTCCGACTTGATCCACAATGGCCAGGAAGGGGGTGCTGTGGAGAACTTGGGGTGGTCTCTTCCAAACCATACCTCCAAGGGGTTACAGATGAGAGTGTTAGCCAGAATCATATCCCCAAAGATTTCCACATTTCAACCCTTTGCAGCCTATGCACACACCCTTCCGTGGAGAAAGGAGTGCTCCAGGTGTGATTAAGTTAGGGCTCTTGAGATGTGCAGGCAGGTGGGCCTCATGTAAGCCCCAGGCCCTTACGGAACAGAGGCTGGAGGGCGAGAGTCAGAGAGGGCGGTGTGAAGACAGAGCCCAGGCTGCAGGGATGCAGCAGACTCTGAAACTGGGAGAGGTCCAGAGCAGATCCTCCTGGGTCTCCAGAAGGATCGCGGCCATGACAGCAGTGACGTGAGCCTTGTGAGACCTCCGTCAGTCCCGGGACCTCCAGAGCCGTGGCACGATTCACTTGCTGTTGACTGAAGCCACTCTTCAAAGCTGTGGTAATTTGTTAACGCAGCTGTAGGGAAGGCACACAGGCTGCATGCTATTGTAATCTCTCCTGGTAATCTAATAGAGCACATGATTCGTGTCCTTCACTTTGAGGGTTCATTAAGAATTTTCTACAACTTATCCAAAGTGTCTATGTGTCTGGAGAGAGATAGAGATAGAGATAGAAAAAGAAAAAAAACATAATACTCAAATTATTTAATTCCAACCTTATGTTATCAGCGTTGTGCTCCTAAGGAAACCATGGTGTTAACATCTCGCTAATACAGAGGGCTAGGAAAGACAGGTCTAAAACCAGTCATGAGGTTGGTTTCCAGGCAGCCTGAGGTCCTACCAAGTTATTAGAATTGGCTCCAAGCTTCTAGTAAGCACCAAGGCAGGAAGAATATGAGCTCAATAGGCCTCAAGATCCACTCAAAATAAGCCCAGCAGTTTCATGGGGAGCCCAGCGGTTCCTGGCAGTGAAGGCAAAGAGGAAGATTTCCCTTGAATTCTCATAGAGAAGACAGTCCGTGATGTGGAGACACGCATACACCACGTTCATATGCCATATTCGTAAGTCTAAATCTCATAACATCTTCAGTACAGGTCAGAACACCAAGCAGCAATAGTATGAAATTGTGTGAGTAGGTGGGAAGGGTGAAGTGTGTGGAAGGGTGAAGTTTCTGTCTGGAGACTCATGTGATCACTGGTTTTCTGTTCTCATTCAACTAGGGGTTAAGGAATCTGGAGGAAGCAGAGGTGAAGTTTTTTACCTGTGCTTTTTCTTACACCTGGATCCCCTAGGTGCCTAGGGTGATAGGGAATTTGGGGTGCACCAGCGAGTGTTGGGCTTCCTGTGGAGCCATACACTGCAGAGCTGCCCCACCTGAAGACACCATTAGGAACAACTCTAGCGTTAGGAAGAGTTCTTCAATGGCTTGGAGCCAAGGACATTTCCCATGGTGCTTCATTTATCTTGCATCCTGCAATTGGCAGTTTGTATAATTTGAAGGAGTTAGCCAGGTATGACGGTGCATGCCTGAAATACATGGAAGGCTGAGACAGGAGGATCACAGGTTTGAGGCCAGCGTTAGCAACTTAATGAGACTCTCAGCAACCTAGTGATACCCCATTCCAAAATAAAAAAATAGAAAGACCTGGGGGTATTGCTCAGAGGCAGAATACTGCTGGGTTCAATTCCCAGTACGAAAATAAATAAATAAATATTTCAGTGGGGTTGACCACACGTGCACAGCTGGAAAAAGCAAATTCTGGAACCAGGTGGCGTCGGACCCTCAAGGTCTCCATCCGGCAGATTTAGGTTTTACAGAGCCCTCTCTAGAATGCACTTCCTTTCAGCCAAGCTCAAGTGCTCCCTCACGCATATGCTACAGCAAGATGATAATAAACATCCCAAACCAGAGGCAAGTTGAGGAAAGCCTTTCAGAATTTGTTTTTCTGTTTTTATTTTGTCAACCTGGCAAGAGCCTGTTATGAGCCTAGACTAGGAGAATCCTGCACGTTTCCACGAGTCCTTTTAGAAGTCTACTGACGCCCACGTGAGCCAGCTCAGGTTAGCATGCTGGACAGGAAGGCCAGGTCGCTCCCATCACCCCAGCTGACAGACATCCACCTCTAGACTTGAGACTGAGGTCACCTTAGATCTGCCAGATTTCAGCCAACCTGACCTTAGACCTCAGATGCATAAAACCTCAGATGCAGTGGACCTCAGGCTTGTCCAGGCAAGACCAGCCAACCCCAGGCATGTAGCAGAGATGCCCACTCACACACAGACTCAGGACCGCATTGCGGGGTGGTTTGTTACGCAGTGAAAACTAACTGATAATGTTGGCTCTGAAGCCCTCTGTTTAATCGGTGTGCTGGCAGGTAGAGGCCAACTGCCTGGAGGAACAGTATTTAGTCTCAGAGTCACAACTAATTTGATTGCAAGTGACAGAAATCTAATAAAATCTGGCTTGCCCAAAAAGGGGAATTTGCTGGTTCACAGAACCGAGCTGGAGCCAGCTCAACAGTGCAATCGGGAGTCCTGGCTGACTGGAGCCAGAGACGTGAGCTGCATCTCAGTTTGCTTTTCCAGATCAAATGGAGTTAAGTGTGATGGAAAGTTCCCTTTAGAAAAGAAAAAACAAATGTAAGCAGAAGCATCAGCCTCCAGTGCTTTTGCTTTATGCCTTTGGACAGGGAGAGTGAGGCGATGGTGGGTTTTACTTTGCATTTCTGGCTCTGTGGTATCCAGCTGCGCTTGGTTCTGCCCTGGTGTTTCTGGCTGGCAGCAGAATCAAGCAGACTTCTCCTGGCCGCTCATGATGGAAGTTGCCATCCTTTCTGGCCTGGTGTCAGATCCATCTTCCTATGTTTTGAGAATCCTCTATCAACAGTGGCGGATCTGCTCCCGTTACATAAACAGGAAATGCCACATAGCACCTTCCCAGGCTCCTTTGCGGCTCACGCACAGTCACATGACACCGGCCCGGCCTCTGCCAACCAGGCACCTGCCCTCAAGTTACAGAAAGCCTATGATGAATTATCTTATTAATGCTTTGTGACTGTACATCACGGTGAGGTTCAGCGTGATAAAACATGCGAGCACACAGCCCAGGTGCGTTTCCCTCCACATCCCTCCCACGTCAAGGAGATTGGCTGGAATACCTCCACACACTGCCACAGAGTTGCTCAGACTGCTTCTTTCCTCAGTCCTCCCTCTTCCCCTCCCTCTTCCCTTTCCAAACCCCCTCCCACTGCTCTGTAGGTCTTTCTCCGCATTATTTATTTATTTATTTATTTTTGCGGTACTGGGGATTGAACTCAGGGGCATTCTACCTCCGAGCTACACCCCCAGCCTTATTTTTTATTCTTTATTTTGAAACAGGGTCTCACTAAGTTGCGGAGTGCCTCACTAGGTAGCTGAGGCTGGCCGCGAACCCGGATCCTCTGGTCTCAGCCTCCTGAATGCTGGGATTACAAGCGTGCGCCACCACGCCCTGCTTCTCCGCATTATTTAGATCTCCCTGTTTCCTATTGTTCTCTCTAGCTTCCGTATAGGAGAGGAAACATGGGACCCTTGACCTCCTGGAATTGGCTGACCTCACCCGGAGGTGTTCTCAGGATCCATCCATTTTCCTGCAAATGACATCCCCCTGCTCTTTGAGAGTTCCACTGGGCAGAAGACCGGCTGTCTCTTGTTTCTGGTTTTCTTTGTATGTTACCCTTACTCTCAGCTCTGCTTCTCTCCAAGGCCTCTCCAGGGCTCATATCATCCAGGCCTTGCTTCTCAAAAGGAATTTGAGGTTCCAATTTTTAAAATATTGTGGGAAACCTCAAATTGGCCAGCGCTGTCCACTTGCTCAGCTCTGGAGTCAGTCGAAGGCAGAGGTGGGTGGGGGCGGGAGTACTGATTGACGGTTTTCCTTGGAACAATGCTGTTGGAGAGGGTTTGGAGACACCACTTCCAAAAATAAGGGGGGGGTGCCTCTACCTGGAGTTGGGGCAGAGATAATCAGAGGAACTTCCATCTAGTCAAATGACTCGCAAGAAAACATCTCTCAAACCCCAGCCGGCCTCATCATCCCTCCTGGCCATCGTCCAGAGGCCACCCTCCTCCTGCTCTCTTACGGAGACTCAGAGCAAAGGAGAGCCCAAGGTCTGCAAGAGAGAACTCATGCTGGAGAAGATGGCTTCCTCGCTGAGGTGGAAAGGTCTTCTTACCTACGCCATCTCCTCCCCTCTCCTCCCCCGAGCCAGCCGGGAAGGCAGCTGCTCTTGTGTAAGGGAGCGCACCATTTGTCAGGGCAGACTCTGTGTGCGGCCCTTTGCGGCACCTCCCGGCTCTTTCCTTCCCTTACTCGTGCCCCCTTGGCTCGCAATGGGGGCAGTCATGGCTACGTCCTGGGTCTCCTCAAACCCTCTCTGTGTGTCTCAGGGAAGAACGTAGGACCCCATCTTGGCCTAGAAAGTTCCCTTTCCTGGGAAATTCAAAATTTGAAGCCAAACAAGGTGGAAGCTAAGACTGGTTGGAGTCAACATGCACTTCAGCTAAAACTTTCTATTTTGCATTTCCAAAAATATATTTATTTAGTGAACAAAAGCTTGGCATATGTTGGAGAAAAGTGATTTTTTTTCTCACCCAACTTCAACATCTGGTTTTCTTGAGTGAAGGGGATGCTGGGAATAAATGAGCAAGGATCCTGAAAAACGAGGGCAGGGAAATCAGGTGGTTTGGAGGAAGGAGGGAGACGTGCACGCGTGGAATAAAATCAAAGGGATTTGAAAGAAATCCTTGGAAAGGGACACTAGACAATGTTTCAGGTTGCAGGGGCTTCAAGTAAACTGAGGACTGAGTGGTGACAACGGGTCATTGGTGACTTGATACCCCCATCTTCCCTGTCCTTCCAGCAGTGTGCTTACTCGATGGGCTTAGGAACAAAGCTGTGGTGACAGGCACCAGAGAGTCACACTGGGCTCAAAGGCCAATATTTCCCTGGCCTGGACACCACCTTGATTTCCATTCTGCCAGCCAAACAACCTGACTTGAGCTGTGTCTTTGGCACACGTAAGTCGACCTCCACATTCTGCACGCATTTCTCTGGGCCCTGTCTCTGGGCCGTCTCTCTGGAGCTCCTTTATCCTGGCTGCAGAACGGATGGTATTAGCAGGTATAAAACGGCACTCATGTGCATTCATCCTGGGGCGCTTGGGTGAACAGGTGCAGTGCAATGAGCAGCAGTATTTTGAAAGGACTCTTTATACTCTGAGCAAGAGATCTCAGCAGTGAACTTAAAACACTCAGTGAGGCACACTGTAAAGAGATGCGCTACTGCACAGGCAGCATTCCAATTATAGCGCCCGGGGAGACTAGGCATTAAGCATCCTAAGATTCCCGGAACGGTTCAGGAGCATTAACTTCCGCATAAAGTCACCAGCTGTTCTAGCTCTAAAGAAAAGCCAACCTGTCTTTGAAGATGTAAACAAGGCCCTGGCTTCTCCTGTCACGCGTCTTCTTCTGATAAGAGGCTGTCTCTTCTACCCTGAGACCTGTTGCTCAACCCTGTGTTGGCTCTTCTGGATAACTCAGGCCGTGCTGTGGTTAGAGAGACAGCATCTTCTTGGAGCCTCCAGTTGGGTTCCTTGTGACCCAGCCCAAGATCACAGCAGGTGTGGCCGGCGCTGGCTGACACTGACTCCACCACTCCCAGGACGTCCTCCTAGGCCCCTCAAGGGCTTGGAAGTGTCCAGGGTCTGGCAGAGCCGCCACCCTCACCATAAGGTCATTGTCACAGGGATGTTTTCAGATACACAGGGTGGAGTTGAAGAAGGAAGGGAGCGGCGTACTCTCCAGAACAGCACTGCCGCTTCCTCTCCTGGCCACGTGGGAGCCCAGGCCTGCACAGCCCTGAGCTGGGGGCGGCGTGAGCCTCGGGGTAGCAGTGAACGCACCCTCAGAGTCCAGAGCGAAGGAGAGGACTCCCGTCAAGGAAAGACCCAGGGAAAGTGCAAACGGGAGGCCGTGCTGAGGAGCCTGGCCACACTGCAGCTGCAGCCCCTTTACGTGAGGTCCAAGAACAGGTGACAGGAGGAGTCTCCAGGGATGGCTCGGGATTGGCAGGGCCCGAGTGGATGTGTGCTCGGATACAGAGACACACAGGGGCACCAGAGTCACGTGACGGAGGGCAACCCTGCTGGATGCCTTCTCTGAAGGTCTGTGTGGACACCTGGCATGGGCACCACATGGCACAGAAAGCACTTGAATCTCGCGATGATGTATCATTAGTCTACCTATAAAAGTGTAAAAATAAAGAAGGTACTGGTTAAACAACAACAACATGAACATAAAGTGTACCTGATTCAAGGTGATTTTTGAAATCAGGCAAGTTTTCCAAGCAGGGGAGAGTGAACCAAAGCCGGCTGACTGTCCCCTGGAGGGGAGCCGTAACCGTCCACCCTGTGCTCTGGCCTGTACCCCTGGATTCCTCACCCTCTCTACTAGTCTCTTGGGGTCCCCTGATCCTCCCACGCTGGGTCCCTACACACTGTGGACTGTCCCCACAGCCACCAGGGTGAATCTCCAGATGGTTCCACTACCCACTTACACCCCTGCCTGCTGCTTCTTGTTCCAGGAACAGGCCGGTCCCTCTGTGCCCGGGCCTTTGCATGTCTGTGCTCTCTGCCTGGTTCTCTGTCTGCCTGGTCTAGATGAAACCTCTAATCCTTTCGAGCCAGAGACCACCAACCAGAGTCCAGTGTCAGCTCTCTCTCTCTCTCTCTCTCTCTCTCTCTCACACACACACACACACACACACACCTTCTAGTTCACATCCAGCACTCCTTCATTTTCACTATTGTTTATACGACTACCCCAAAATCGCCCACCCCAAAGCTGGGACGTGGGACACCACAACCAGCACTGTTTCTGGCCATGGGTGCTTGAAACTGGTCCAGTCCGAGTGAACATCGGCCCTAGTGTTACAAATACTCACCAGATCCCAAAGACCTGATAAGAAGACAGCGATTAAAGGGAGATATTTCAATAAGAATTACACCCACGTGATGAAGTACATTTTTCATACTACATTAGAACACGAAAATAACATTTACCTCTTTTTTTCTACTGTTTCAAATATGTCTACTATAAAAGATGAAATTTTGTGTGGTCCTTTCTGCTGGAAGGCCGCTCCACCGGGTCAAGTCCTGCGCTTGGTTTCCTAAAGGGCCTGGCCCGGAGAGGACTATTGAAAGGTTTGTTTATTCAATTCTAACATCCTGGATATAGAAGGCCAAGACCTTTTTCCAGATAAAGGTTCATTCAGTTCGCTTTGGCTGAGGAGTGCACCAGGAAAGGGCTTGGGGGCTGGGGCTTTCTGAAACAGCACCCCTTAACCAAGAGCTCCTGGACACCCCTGACCTCCACTGACCCAGAAAACCCACACTGCTCCTCTCAAGGGTTTCCTGGAGAAATAGAGGTAGGAGGCCACGTGCTTTTCGGGGCCCACGGAGTAGAGACAGCTTGTCGAAGAAGACCAGGGTGAACCAGGCTTGGAGTTGCTGGGGGGAAGGACAGGTGGTGGGAGAGAATTGAAATGGGGGAGCAGGATAGTGGTGGAGAGGGATGGAGGGGACCCGGGAGGCTGGAAGGGATTGGGGAGGGAGGGCAGGGGTGGGAGGAGAAAGGAGCAGAGGAAGAGGAGGAGGAGGAGGTGGAGGGGGAGAAGAAGGAGGAGGAGGAGGAGGAGAAGGAGGAGGATGGGGAGGGCAGGAGTGGGGAGGAAGCGGAGCCTAACAGGGGCTGGGACCTGCGGAGCCAGGTGGGGGAGGAGGAACCTGGGAGAATAAAAGCCAGGCAGCCGCAGGCGCTGCTCAGGGCTCTGGACCTCACCTGGCTCCCTGCTCCATCTCTACACCCCAGCGCCATGGTGCGACCCCAGCTCCTCCCGCTGCTCCTCCTAGCCGCCCTGGCCTCTGCGGCAGAGCTGGAGAGCTGGGAAGAGCAGCCGGTGTTGGTGGGCAGCTTGCAGGAGGTGGACGTCAATGATGAGGAGGTACAGGAGGCGCGGGACTTCGCCCTCCAAGTCTACAACCAGGAGAATGTCGACCTATTCTGGAGGAAAGCTGTGCGACTGGTGCGAGCCCAAAGACAGGTGCGTGCCAGCGGCGGGTTTAGCAGGCGTCCGGGTCCAGGTCCCTGCCAGGGAGCTCCCTGGGCGGCCCGCAGCCCCTCCTGATGTGCTGGTGGGCTGAGCGCGCATGGCAGCCAGTGGCCTGGGGCCGTTCCCTCAGCCCGGGACCCTGGCACCAGCTCCTCGTGCAGGTCTCTCTTTTGTCCTCAGTCATCTTCTGCCCAACCTGCCCCCGGCCCCAAGGCCCCTCCAGCTCAGCCTGGAAGCCGCCTGCCTGCCACTCTAGGTGGGCATCTGGAGCCTGGTTCTCTTTACAAGCCCAGCCTGCACAGTTTGCTCCTCTGCCCTCCTCACCTGGAGCTATTGGTATGCTTATCTTATTCTGAACCTTTGAATAGTAAACACTTCAGTGTACATTTCTTGCAAACAAGGCCATTCAGTTTGGAAAGTCAGGCATCAACACTCACAGGTTAAGTTACCTAGTGCAGTGTAACTCAGTTTTGCTGATGGTGGATGGCACTCCCTACTTGCTTGTCCTGCAGTCGGCTCCTGGCTGCTCAGCCTCCTCTCTTTCAGGGCAGCCCCATGCTGTTTCAATGACCCTGGTGTTTGGAAGGGTCCAGCTGGTGGTGGTGTAGTCAGGTGCCACAGGACAAGGTTTCACTCAGTGAGGCCCACTGGCAAGGTGGTGGTCCCCTAACATTAATGATACCCCCTAGTGGCATCGTGGCCATCCTAGTGTGTGGATGTACATGTGATGTTTGCACAAAGAAACCCCCTAGGGACAGGATTCACAGAATGTGCCCATCTTTAAGTGACACATGACTTAGACGGCTCAGTCTGGGTTGTCCTGATGGGATAGACCATAGCCTGCTTGGACATGGGTCATGGGTCAGGCCCTCCCCCTGGAGTCCTCTGGGCAGGAGCCACTCAGGGGGTGCTGGAGAGCCTAGCTTCCTCCCCGCAGGGTGGCCTTGGGGACCTTCACCAGGAGTGCATACCAAGTCTGGGGTAAACACAGCCGCTCTAGTCTCCATGCTGGTGCCTGTCGTCCAGCGGTGGCTGAGTCATCAGAGTGGACCCATCCGAGTGGACCCTGAGCCTCAGGCAGCAGTGCAGATGGCCCTGAGCGCCTGCAGGGAGACTTCTGCTCAGACCAGCCCTGCTGCACCCGGAGCGGGACCGTGCACGTGCCTCCGAGACTGGCTCCAGCGCCCTGCCTTCTCCTTCTGAACGTAGCTCAGAGGTTTAGGTGCTGGCTTTTCTCTTACAATGTTTTCCTGCTTCCCCTCTTACTCAGCAGCACCAGACACCCTTTTGGAATCGCTGAATTGAAAGCTGATTGCATGCAGAGCGAGCGGCGGTGCTGCTGCGAGTCTGGCTTCTGAGCTCAGTGGGTGATGGTTTTGGCAGCTCGGGGATGCAGGCAAGAGCCTGGGCAACAAACACGCTAGCTCAGTGACAGAGCACAATGCACCCGCAGTGTCCTGAGTGATTCGTCTCTTGACTACAGGTCGTGGCCGGGCACATATACTACCTTGACGTAGAAATTGGCCGCACCACGTGTTTCAAGTTCCGCCCCATCTCAGACGACTGTCCCTTAAAGGCTGAGTCCAATAAGCAGGAGGTACGTGGCTGATGTGGACCAGGGTCCACGGTGCAGGCAGAGGGACGTGTGAGTGTTTACACACCTACTTGTGAGTGTGTTTGAGAATATGTGTGCATGCCAGGTACATGAGAAAAGGTGCTTACATGCATGTGTGCACAGATCCCTGCACATGTGGGGTCTTTGGGAGGGAAGGGCAGAGTGTAGACAGGACACGCTCGCATCGCTAAGTGGGTTTCTCTTAAGAATTTGGACCCTGGAAGGACAACCCTGCATACTCTTGGGTGTCCCTGCTGGACCAGAGAAAGCAACTGCAGAGGAGTCCTGGGAGGGGAAGGGCTCGCTCAGCGCCAGCCTTTGCCACCCTAGGAGCAGTCAGGACAGAGTAGAGTCCCGTGAGTGGCCACAGCACCAGCTCCTGCGCCTGCTCACCAGTGCCCGCCTCTCCGTGCACACACAGGCTGGTTCTGGGAGGCCATGGCTCTGGGGGCGGCTCCCTGCTACCCCCCATGCCTGCCTCTGTCAGGGGTGGATCCTGTGCCCCTCTTCTCCCCTCTGCAGCCCTCCTAGTGTCACCAGTGCCAGGTGAGGGAGCGTGGGGTGCCCAGCAGCCCTCCAGTGCTCTGCAGGATCCACACAACTGCTCCTTAGGGGCTGTGTAAGGACAGCCCGAGCGCCAGGAGTCCCGCCACCTGCGGCACTCGGAGCTGCTGGGTGGGGTGATGAGCAGACACCGCCAGTGGGACTGAGTGTCCTGGGGCTCGGGAGGGGTGGAGTGACCCAGTGCCCCTCCTCCGCCATTCCCCACCCCCACTCTGACCTCCGGGGGGCGGGGCACCTGCCCTTTTAGCTGTGCCCTGCACCAATTGCCTCTCTCCTCTTGCAGAAGGCGCTCTGCTCTTTTGAGGTCCACAGCGCTCCCTGGCAAGACAAGATGTCCATGATCAAGTACAGCTGTCAGGAAGCCTAAGGTTCTGCACCGGGCTGGGCCGTGTTGACCTCCCCTGACTCTGCCCCCTGGAGTGCCCGCCACCCTTAGGTGTGTGCCCAGCCCTGCAGAAGCCTCCTCGCTGTGCAGCCCCAGCAGACCACTGGAGAGGATTCTTAAACGGGGGTGGACACCTGAGCCGCTGCCCCTGCTCCTTCTTGCTCTTCAAGTACACTTGTGTGACACACAGATCCCTCCCGCCTTGCTCATTAAAGAAGTGACGTCAGCTTTTCTGCATCGAGCTGTCTGTGGCACACAGGGAAGGGTCTGCAGTGGTGGGGGGTCTCTCTGGGGTGCACAGGGGAGGATCTTCAGCGGACGGGGTGTCTGTCAGGGAAGGCTCTGCAGATGGTGGGGGTCTGTCCTGGGACTGCAGGGGAGTGTCTGTGGTGGGCGGGTTCTGTCTGGAGCACACAGGGAGGGCTCTGCAGATGGAAGGGGTCATCTAGGGTGCACAGGGAACGGTCTCTCCCAAGAACTAAAGGGAAGGCTGCGGGAACGAAAGGAACCAAGGCCCGAATCCTAGGCGGCTAACAGTCCGGATGAGCACAGCTGAGAAGGGGCATGCGGTCCAGGAAGGCAGAGGAGAACTTTGCCTGTGTCTTAGCAGCCAAGGAAAGTGTCCCTTCCCCTGCCTCCTCCTGCAGGTGCCGCCAGACCAAGGGCCCCTTGGGCAGAGGCCTCTCTCCTGCAGCCCTCTGACCACGGGGCCGGAACTTAAGCCCTGTCCCTCCTTCCCTTTCAAGTCCCAGCCTGAGCTCGCGGTGTTGACTGTGGCAGTTGCTGTAGGTCCCTCAGGGCCATTTGCTTTTGTTCCGTGGAGATTCCTCTTGCTCCATCCGCCATGTCCCTCAGGCCTTGGCCACCGGGTAACCCCGCCTGACCCTCTCACTGGGGCCTCTCAGTCTGCAGTTGCAGAGAAAAATCCTCAACCAAAAATAAAAGTAAATAAGTCAGGCATGACTTATTTTGTTACAGGCACGCACCTGTAATCCCAGTCCTTGAGAGGCTGAGGCAGAAGGATTACAGGTTCATGTGAGTCTCAGCAACTTAGTGAGACTCTCAGCACATTAGTGGGACCCTCCTACAAAATAAAAGAATAAAAAGGGATGGATGTGTAACTCTGTAATAGAATACTCCTTGGTTCAGTCCTTAGTACTACAATAAATAAATAAAATGAATCATCTACACACAGCACAGGATCCATTGGCTAAATTAAAAATCCCAGTAACACAGGTCAGGATGAAGCCAGGTCCCGCAGGGGCGTCTTCAGGATGGGAGCAAAGGCACACTCCCCTCACTCTGCTCTTTTCAAGCAGCGTCCCCCATTTTCTGGTGAGATGGTTGAGGGGGAATCATCTTCAGGGGCGCTGGATGGGACGGTCTTAACCTTCTGTGACATCAAGGACACTGAATGCCCTGGGAACATTTCTCCAGGAGGAGTGACATCTCTGGGCCAGTGCTGGTCCCGAGACTGTTGCCTTGTGCTATGAGAAAACTCTCACACCCAATCCATTATCCTACTGAAATTCCAGGTTGCCGACGTCTTTCCAGAAGAGTCTAAATCTTTAGCAATGGTGGCTGGCTTTGCTACGTGACTACTATGGCGGGCTCTCTACTTCTTGCAGGCTTGTCTCCCTGAGGTCACATAGAAGCAAGAAAAGGAATAGGTAGAAAATATGACTTCAGGAGAAAGGTCTGAAAAAGTTATTTCTACCTTTACTCCCCAAACAGTTCTCTCTCCCAGGCCTAGCTCTCCCAAGTCCCTGGCAAATCTATAATTTTTTTTCTCTTTTCAGTCCTGGGAATTGGACCCAGGACCTTGAACATTCTAGGCAAGTGCGCTACAATTGAACTACATCGTGAATGCCAGGGACACACACGGTGCTGGCTGCCGTGTCCCATGAAGGAGTGTGTGGAAGTGAAATCCAAGGCTTGGGAGAGAGAGACCGATGGGTGTTACTGGAGCCTGGCTGGTCGTCTCTCTGGGAGCTGAAAGGAGGTTTTGCCTAAAGCAGGGAGACAGCACCAGGCAGAGAGCACAGACATGCAAAGGCCCGGGGGCAGAGCGGGGCTG
Organism: Graphiurus murinus; assembly: GCA_004027655.1. NCBI lineage: Eukaryota > Metazoa > Chordata > Mammalia > Rodentia > Gliridae > Graphiurus > Graphiurus murinus. The sequence continues at coordinate 36,707 of PVLC010003041.1, forward strand.
GTCTGTTCCTGGAACAAGAAGCCGCTGGTGGGTGTTTAAGTGGGCAGGGGATGATCAGGAGTCTCACATGGCGGCTGTGGAGACAGTCCACTCTACCTGAGGGCCCAGGGTGGCAGAATCCGGGGACCCCACCAGGGGAGTGGAGAGAGGAGTGTGCGCTTAGGGGCACAGATGAGAGCGCAGGGTTGACTGTCATTGCGTCCCTCCAGGGGTCAAGGAGCCGGCTTTGGTTCCCTGTGCCTCGCCTGAAAAACTTACCTGATTTCAAAAATCAACTTGAACCAGGTATGCTTTATTGCTTTGTAAATGATGTTGCCGTTGTTTAACATCTACTTTAGTTATTTTTACACTTTTATTGGTATACTATAATACGTTATAGCGAGATTCAAAATGATGCTAACACGCACACATCACTTGGTGTCTACGAGCTGTGCTCTGTGTGCAATATAAAGCACATTTTATGTGACCAGACAGGATCTTCGGGAAGGCATCCGGCGGGGTTACCCTCCGTCAAGCGTCTCTGGTGCCCCTGTGTGCCTCTGTGTTTGTGATCGTGTCCACCCGGGGGCTGGAAATCTCATGTGGCCCTGGAGACTCCTCCCGCACCTGCTCCTGGGCGTCCCGTCAAGGGACTCTGCAACTCAACGTGGCCCAGGCTCCTTGGGCTCAGCCTTCTCTTTGCACTTTCCTTGGCCGTTTCCTTTACCAAAGTGCTCTCCATCCGGCCAGACCTGTGATTCTTCTGCCTCAGCCTCCAAGTACTGTGATTACAGGTGTCAGCAACTGGGCCCAGCTAGGAAAATATTCCTGGCACTGCAACCTGGACAGACACAGGCCCACTGTAGGTCCTTCCTGGTGCCTCCCGGAGAGATCTCCCACCTGCTGTAGATCCTTCAAACAAACCATCCTGTCCACTGCAGACCAATCCCCCACCTGCTGCAGACCCTTCCACCCCATCCACTGCAGACCCTTCCCTGTGTACTCTGGACAGACAGACCCACCACCCGCTGCAAAAGAATCCCTGTGCACCCCCTCCAGAACCTCCAGCCTCCGGAGACCCCTCCCTGTGCACCCCAGACAGACCTCCGGTTTGTAGCCGACCTGCCACAGCTCCTTAATAGCTGGATCATGAGCAGGGCTCAGTCCGGTGGAATCCTGCAAGGCAGATGATTCCGAAGAAGGAGTGTGTAGCATATCCCGCTTTGCATTATGTTATATTCTGGGAATTTGGGGTGCTTTAGGTTTTCTTTTACATTAACTATAAAGGAACATTTTTTAGACACAGATGGTGCCCGAACGGACAGTGATTTCCTAATATTAGCTGAAAATATAGTGCCTTCAGACAAACAACATAAGGAATTCTCTAATCACTTACAAACAGTAGTCAAAAACAGGCTTTGCAAGCTTATCTGGGAATAGGTACCCCCTTATAAAATCAAAGCACATGAAGTCCTTGCTCACTCCTGCATTTCCTCCCAGTGGCTTCACAGAGTACATTAACAAAGACAAATGGGTTAAAAAAGCCCTCTGTCTTCCCGAGAACAGATAAGGCATTACGGCCCTCCCTTTAACACCTGCTTAACCTTCAGAAAATAACTTTACTGTCCCAAAGTGTCTGGCTGTCTGCCTGTTTGTACCTCAAGGTTAGGCTTCACTGTCAGATTAAAAAAGTATAAAAACAGCTACTGGAGAGTAATAAAGTAGATGAGCTTCCTGAGTTCCTCTGGTGCGCATATTCTCATTCCTGCGACCTCGTTTCACTCCACACCTGTCGACGGACCCCCGACTCCTGCTAGGGCTGGACCCTGGCACAGACGCTTCCTTGGGAACCCTGGGGATCCCCCACTTGCTGCGGACCCACGTTTTCATATTATCACACAAGCCACCAACTATAGGGGCCATTCAGCAGACAAGTTACCATCAGAGATAAAGGTGTTAAAACCTACACAAAGACACAAGTATCAAAACTTTCTGAAAAATTAGGAAAAATGAACACAGAACATGTGGGCCATGCAGCCCCTTGGTCAGTGAGATCAGCGAGTCTGTCCTACGACAATAAACAAAAATCGGCCACCAGAACAAGCTAACACAGCCAAGATACCAAAGCGACCACCAGAACAAGCTAACACAGCAAAGACACCAAAGCAGGTCAGACCCACCTTTGGTGGATAAGAAAGACTACTGGCTAACAAGATAGGAGGGGCAAGATAAAGCATTCTCATATACACGACTGCGTTCTCAAAGGCGAGTTGTGTCTCACCTTTGAAATACTCCATTTTGTCTCTTTCTCTAAGACGTGGTACTTTCCTTACTCTGCACCCCCTCTGCCTGTAATCATAAAATCTTGCTTAAGTTTCCAGCCATTCTGGCTTTTTTTCCCCCCTAAACTAGCCAAGAACAAGAACCCAGGACGACATCCCAAACTGTTACAGGTACCCAACCGCCAGGCCACAGTGGTCTAACACGATTGCATGTTGAAGGCTAGTGACCCTCCCCAAATTAATATTGGGTCCTGGTGGATGACTGGGTTACCAGTACCAACAGGCTCTCTGTGACCATGGAGTACCCGCTGCCAACCCTTAGCCAAGGCAGATTCTCCAGAGGAGGCGAAATCCTCTCTTAATTAGAGTAGGGGACAAACAGGGACTCCAGACCCTCATCAAGCTTACTGTAAGGACGGAGTAGCAACATATCAGCAACCAGGGAACCTCATGCCTTTTGAGGTCCACAATGCTTCGTGTTGCCTATGTCCTTGTACGTCAGGCTAGATTGAAGTCATGATCTATATTGGAGTTCTGGGGAAACCCACTATTGTCTTGTTAGACCCCCAGTGAGTGCCTGCTCATTCTGCCCCATTACAAATGGGGCATTCTGTTAAAAGAATCCCTGTGAAATAGGGACTCTTCCCTGTGAAATAGACCCTCCACCGGCTGCAGACTCTTCCCTGTGCACCCCAGACAGACCCCCGCCCAATGGAGACCCACCCCTGTGCACCCCAGACAGACCCCCCGCCCACTGACGACCCTCCCCTGTGCACCCTAGACAGCAGGGCTCAGAGGAGCTGATGTCACCTCTTTATTGAGCAAGGCAGGAGGGATCTGTGTGTCACACACAGGTGTACTTGAAGAGCAAGCAACAGGCTGACCTTTGGCTAAAAACGTGCTACATTCAAATACTATTTCCCTAAGAGCTCGCCTTGCCTTTCCAAAGATGCGTTGACGTCTTGACCTCATCTCAAAACATGTTACAGCAGAGAAACTGTATCGAGGCCTTGCCCACAAGGACTTGTGTGGAGTGACGAGACAGTGGCACCACTCCTCCCTGGCCAGCACCACCTGTGACCACGCCGTGCGCACACACTCCCAGGGCTTCCCAACCTGGTGAGCATCGGAACTCTCGGGCATCTCAGCACAGGTCACAGCCCTCCCCTCGGGGTTCAGGATTTAGTGGATCTGGGAGGGGCCTAGGAATGTGCATTTTTCAAAATTGGGCTCCAGGTGCACCCATCGGCAGTGCAGAAGGTGTTGATGGGTGAGAGAAAGAGTGAAACCACCCGTGAGCTAGGGGGCAGAATGTTACCAAGCAGAGGCTGATTCCAGCCAGGGTGGGCGCTCTGGCTGAACTGTATGCAGAATTCTCGCTGGAAGCAGGTCAAGGACGTCGATGTGAGGCTGCAGGGCAAGGCGCTTGACCAGAGACCAAGGGTGGAGAAGTTCTCAGTAAGGCGCCTTCTGAGGATTCTTGGGTAAAACTGAGCTTGGTTGGCCACGGTTGAGAACAGGGCTCCGAGGAGTCGGCTCCAGGTGAGTCAAAGGAGGTGAGCAGGCTAAAAAAAAACAAGCAGGAATATCTTATTTTTGATAAGATTTTTAGTAGCCATTTTCAATTCTGAGTTTAAGGAAACCACAGAAAATGCTAGATTATTTTTAAAACTATTATAGGAAGTTTGGATCAGGATGAATTTGAGCCGAGCATGGTGGCACATGCATGTAATCCCAGTACTTGAGAGGCTGAGACAGGAGGATCACAGGTTCATGCTCAGCCTCTCAGCAACACAGTGAGGCCCACCGCATCTTAGTGAGACCCTGTTTTGAAAAAAAAAAAAAAAAAAAAAAAGAAACTGAAAAATATGGCTGGGGGTGTAGCGAGAAAGAGAAAAGAAAAAAAAAAAAGATATTTGCCCAGAGAACTCTTTGAAGACTGATGGCAGATACGGCTAAATCAACCACATGGTTATTGAAAGTCCAAGCAAAGTTGAAAATTAGCAAGTAGGAATGGGGCTGGAAACTGTTAGACAATCAGTCTCAAACAGAGATTCTAAGCCGGGCGTGGTGGCGCACGCTTGTAATCCCAGCATTTGGGAGGCTGAGACTGGAGGATCCGGGTTCGAGGCCAGCCTCAGCTACATAGTGAGGCACTCCACAACTTAGCGAGACTCGGTTTCAAAATAAAGAATTAAAAATAGGGCTGGGGGGGTGTAGCTCGGAGGTAGAATGCCCCTGAGTTCAATCCCCAGTACCGCAAAAAAAAAAAAAAAAAAAACACCAGAGATTCTACCAGTTGAGAACCTGTATCAAATTAATTAGCTGGACTCAGGATATTTTCTGGGCAGCTCTAACTTGTGTTTTTGTGAATGGCGGGAACAATAAAGTCGGAACCGCCTTATGAAATTTTTAGATAGAAGCAATTTGGCTGTGATGACTGATACTTTGGAGAATTGAGCTGGCTCTCAGTGCCCCAGCAACGCAGGCCCAAATCAAGAGAAATGGCACTTAATGGGACTGG